>QGSO01000171.1:391994-509371 GCA_011037825.1 Carya cathayensis
TCCACCACTGTTGGCATCTGATTCCCAAAATTCTTTTTCAAAGAGGACACGTGGAATACATTGTGGATCTCATGGAACTCAGTTGGCAACTCCAGACGGTACGCAACTGTTCCCACTTTCTCCACTATTTCATAGGGTCCCACGTATCTTGGACTTAATTTTCCCTTCACTCCAAAACGGCTTACTCCTCTCATAGGGGATACCTTTACATAGACCCAATCTCCAACTTCGAATTCTATACTCCTCCTTCGATTATCAGCGTAACTCTTCTGTCGGCTCTGTGCAGTTTTCATCCTTTCTCTAATCATGAGAACTTGATCCTTTATCTCCTGCAAGACTTCGGGCCCAAACACTTTGCTTTCTCCTACTTCGTCCCAATATAATGGTGATCTACACTTTCGGCCATACAAGGCTTCATAAGGTGCCATCTGAATGGTGGCCTGAAAACTATTATTGTAAGCAAATTCTACCAAAGGTAGCTGCTTCTCCCAATTCCCCCCATTCTCCAATACACAGGCTCTTAGCATATCTTCCAAAGTCTGGATTGTCCTTTCTGTTTGCCCATCTATTTGCGGATGGTAGGCACTACTAAATTTCAAACTAGTTCCCATCAAATCTTGCAAACTTTGCCAGAATCGTGATGTGAAACGAGGGTCTCTATCGGACACAATCGTCTTAGGCACTCCATGCAATCTGACAATCTCTACTATATAAATTTTCGTCAGTCTCTCTAGAGAATCTGTATTCTTGATGGGTATAAAGTGAGCACTTTTCGTCAGACGGTCAACTATCACCCAGATAGTATTATTTCCTGCTGAGGTTCTTGGAAAACCCACTACAAAATCCATCGAGATATCCTCCCATTTCCATTCTGGGATTGGCAATGGTTGCAATTCACCTGCGGCTTCTGGATGTTCCGCTTTAACTAATCTGCATACAGAACACTTGTTCACAAATTTTGCTACGTCTTTCTTCATTCCTTCCCACCAGAAGTGCTGCTTTAGATCCTGATACATCTTTGTACTACCGGGGTGAGCAGTGTAAGGTGTGTTATGAGCTTCCTTCATCACCTTTTCTTTTAATTCTTGGTCTTGCCGGGATGACTCTTCGGTTCTTGTAATACAAAGTCCCATCCTCTCTGATGCTAAAGTCCTTCGGTCCTTCTGACTTCTCAATTTTCCCGATGACTTCCG
Organism: Carya cathayensis; assembly: GCA_011037825.1. NCBI lineage: Eukaryota > Viridiplantae > Streptophyta > Magnoliopsida > Fagales > Juglandaceae > Carya > Carya cathayensis. The sequence goes on from QGSO01000171.1 coordinate 393,188, forward strand.
CAAGCTTACTATCTTTCTTCTGACAGTCTTTTAGTTCCTCCCAATCCAATGGAATGAGCTCTTGAATCGGTGGTCAAAACGACTTCTTGATACGGTTCTCGATCAATAGTTTCCTCATACTGCATAAGAGGGAATTTACTTCTGACGATAGGATATATGAATCCTCTGATCTACTCTTGCGACTCAAAGCATCAGCTACCACATTGGCTTTTCCGGGGTGGTACTTGATGTCGCACTGATAGTCACTGATCAATTCCAACCATCTCCTCTGTCTCATATTAAGGTTCTTTTGCTCAAACAGATACTTGAGGCTTTTGTGATCTGTGAAAACTTCACACTTTTCGCCATACAAGTAGTGTCTCCGAATCTTATAAGAGCAAAAACTACTGCAGCTAATTCCAGATCATGTGTAGGATAATTCTGTTCACGATCCTTCAGTTGTCGTGAAGCATAAGCAACTACTTTCCCTTCTTGCATCAAGACACATCCGAGTCCTGCTTTAGATGCATCACTATACACTACAAAAGGCTTGTGAGGCTCCGGTAGTGTAAGTACTGGTGCAGTCGTAAGTCTTTTCTTCAACTCAAGAAAACTTGCCTCGCACTTACCGTTCCAAATGAACTTCACGTTCTTCTTAGTTAATGCAGTGAGTGGTCCAGACAAACTAGAGAATCCTTCTACAAACCCCCTATAATAACCAGCCAGTCCTAAGAAACTTCTAATATCATGCACATTGGTCGGTCTCTGCCAACTCGTTACAGCTTCAATCTTGCTCGGGTCTACTGCTACTCCTCCCCTAGATATCACATGACCTAAAAACTTCACTTCATTAAGCCAAAACTCGCACTTGCTGAGTTTGGCATATAGCTTTTGGTCCTTAAGTATAGTCAAAGCCATAACTAGATGATTTATCTGCTCCTCCTCACTCTTTGAGTAGATTAGGATGTCATCAATGAATACAACAACAAAACTATCCAGATAAGGTTTGAATATTCTGTTCATCATTTCCATGAATGCGGCTGGAGCATTGGTTAACCCAAAGGGCATTACCAAAAACTCGTAGTGGTCGTACCTTGTCCTAAAGACAGTTTTTGGCACATCCTGTTCCTTAACTTTCAGCTGATGATAACCGGATCGCAGGTCAATCTTCGAAAACACTGCCGCTCCTTGCAGTTGATCCAACAAATTGTCGATCCTGGGTAACGGATACTTATTCTTGATCGTCACCTTGTTCAGCTCTCTGTAGTCTATACACATCCTCATAGATCCATCTTTCTTCTTTACAAATAGAACCGGTGCTCCCCACGGTGAGGAACTGGGGCGGATAAAACCCTTCTCTAAAAGCTCTTCCAACTGCACCTTGAGCTCCTTCAATTCGGCAGGGGCCATACGATACGGGGCCTTGTGAGTTGGAGATGTTGCCGGTTCCAACTCTATCTTGAACTCCGTTTCCCTATCCGGTGGTAAACCAGGTAGCTCATTGGCAAAAACTTCATGAAAGTCTTCAACTATGGGTATCCCATGGATTTCTTCACTTCCCATTGTCTTGTCCGCGATCATCAACAAAAAAGCTGAGGCTCCATCCTCAATACACTTCCTGGCTTGTAAAGCAGAAATCACTGGCGGGGTGGCCTTAACTGACACTCCCGCGTATCTAATTATGTCTTCACTTGGGGATTCAAACACCACTTCTCGCTTCCGGAAATCTATCTTAGCATAGTGCTTGAATAGCCAGTCCATCCCCAAGATTAGGTCGAACTCCATCTGACCAAATACTAGCAGGTCAGCCGTCAGCGTCCTTCCTTCTAGTTCTACAGGGCAATCCTTAACTAAACGGGTACAAGCTACTGTATTCCCATCAGGAATTAACACTACAACCCGTCGAGGTAATAGCTCAGTTTGCAAACTACAAATCCGTGCAAAAGCTGCAAACACAAAGGACTGCGACGCGCCCGAATCGAATAGTGCACAAGCTGTGAACCTTAACAGATTGACGTTTCCTAATAAATATATAACGTAATACTATTAATAACAATAATTCTAACACTCAAGTTAATAACAAAATCATAAAGACTTTAAGGAAAAAATACCAGTGATGACGCCAGCTTCCTCAACCTCTGATGCATCAGCATCGATATCACCTGGGGTTATAGCGTACGCACGAGCTGGAATGTGGGGCCTTGGCTTGTGATCACTAGCTCCACTGCCTTGTGTGGTGTTGGGACAATATTTGATCAAATGTCCTGGTTTCCCGCATCGATAGCAAACTCCATAACCACTGCGACACTCTCCGGGATGACACTTTCCACACTTAGGGCATAATGGAAAAACAGATGGCATCTGTCCTCTTGTGACTATTCCCTTGCCTTTCGCCGGGCTAGAAAAAAACCTCTTCTTCTCAGCACTACCACTTGCCACAAACGGCATGGTCCTCTTTCGTTCAGAATTGATATGGATCGCCAGACCCCTCTGCTCAGCCTCTGCTATTGCAGCCACATTTACCAACTCTTGGTAATTTTCTATTCTTAAGCAAGCTACTTGACTACGGATCCTCGGCTGAAGTCCTGCTTGAAACTTTTGCGCCTGCATCCTTTGAGTAGAAATCAAGTGGGGTGCAAATCTTCCTAACGCCATAAACTTAGCAGCATACTGTTCTACGGTCAAACTGCCTTGAGTTAAAGTGGCGAACTCCTGTGCCTTCAGCTGTTTGACAGAGTCTGGGAAGAATCTATTGTCGAACTCTTCCTTAAATCTCTCCCATGACAGGGCAGCGAGACTTCCTAGTTCCCTAACTAGGAGTTGCCTTCGTGTATCCCACCATATTCCAGCTTCTCCTTGGAATAGGTATCCAGCATATAGGACCTTTTGGTCTTCAGTACAACCACAAGGGTTGAAACCCTCTTTAATCTGGCTCAATTTGGTTGATCAAATGAAAAAAAGTTTTGCTTAGGTGGCATGGTTTCACACATTGATTTCCTTCACAAATCCATCTAATGGTTTCTCTTTGTGCCAAGTATCTAATACTATTCATTATGTGTGGTTAAGATCTTTCCAAATGTCCAAATAAAACTTCTCTAACCTAATTTGGACATTCCACACTGTGATTTTGAAAACACTGCACTTAGTACGCTTATCGAGGGTACTATTCACTCCGAAAAAGTGCATAATAAACTTAGTACTGAAAAATCCTAAATATTCAATTAAGCCTAGTGGTGTAAACTATAATGTAATCTGACACTTCTAACTACCTCAAATAAATAAAATCGCATTTCTGACATCATAGCGAGTGATAATACTGACTATGTTAACAGGCTAAAACCTTTGCGATTAGCCGATTCGTGAAACTTAGGAGTTTTCACGAGATTCCTAAAGTCTATAGAAATTTCACCATTGAATTTTTAGCGGGCTGTTACATCCTCCCCTCCTAAAAAAAAGATTTCGTCCTCGAAATCGATGCAAGTACAAACATAAACAAAGTATAACGGCGCAAAGTGTTGGGGTAAGTAGTAGAACACATCATCTTTTGAATCATATACAAAACTCTCAAAAAAAGGTCTGGGTCATGGGGCTGCACGACCTCCACATCTGATATTGCAGTCCCATACAAAGTAAAGCACAAAAATATTGACTGAGCCGAAAACAAAACAAAAGAAGACTGGATTAGTTATCAAATAACTGGGGGTACTTGGCTCTCATATGAACTTCCTTCTCCCAAGTCGCCTCTTGAATATTATGGTTCTGCCAAAGTACTTTGACCAATGGAATCTTGCGGTTTCGTAACTCTTTTTCCTTCCAGTCAATGATCTGTACCGGATTCTCCTCGTAGGTCAAATTGGGTTGTAAAGGTACACTAGCGGGATCCACCACTGTTGGCATCTGATTCCCAAAATTCTTTTTCAAAGAGGACACGTGGAATACATTGTGGATCTCATGGAACTCAGTTGGCAACTCCAGACGGTACGCAACTGTTCCCACTTTCTCCACTATTTCATAGGGTCCCACGTATCTTGGACTTAATTTTCCCTTCACTCCAAAACGGCTTACTCCTCTCATAGGGGATACCTTTACATAGACCCAATCTCCAACTTCGAATTCTATACTCCTCCTTCGATTATCAGCGTAACTCTTCTGTCGGCTCTGTGCAGTTTTCATCCTTTCTCTAATCATGAGAACTTGATCCTTTATCTCCTGCAAGACTTCGGGCCCAAACACTTTGCTTTCTCCTACTTCGTCCCAATATAATGGTGATCTACACTTTCGGCCATACAAGGCTTCATAAGGTGCCATCTGAATGGTGGCCTGAAAACTATTATTGTAAGCAAATTCTACCAAAGGTAGCTGCTTCTCCCAATTCCCCCCATTCTCCAATACACAGGCTCTTAGCATATCTTCCAAAGTCTGGATTGTCCTTTCTGTTTGCCCATCTGTTTGCGGATGGTAGGCACTACTAAATTTCAAACTAGTTCCCATCAAATCTTGCAAACTTTGCCAGAATCGTGATGTGAAACGAGGGTCTCTATCGGACACAATCGTCTTAGGCACTCCATGCAATCTAACAATCTCTGCTATATAAATTTTCGTCAATCTCTCTAGAGAATCTGTATTCTTGATGGGTATAAAGTGAGCACTTTTCGTCAGACGGTCAACTATCACCCAGATAGTATTATTTCCTGCTGAGGTTCTTGGAAAACCCACTACAAAATCCATCGAGATATCCTCCCATTTCCATTCTGGGATTGGCAATGGTTGCAATTCACCTGCCGGCTTCTGGTGTTCCGCTTTAACTAATCTGCATACAGAACACTTGTTCACAAATTCTGCTACGTCTTTCTTCATTCCTTCCCACCAGAAGTGCTGCTTTAGATCCTGATACATCTTTGTACTACCGGGGTGAGCAGTGTAAGGTGTGTTATGAGCTTCCTTCATCACCTTTTCTTTTAATTCTTGGTCTGCCGGGATGACTCTTCGGTTCTTGTAATACAAAGTCCCATCCTCTCTGATGCTAAAGTCCTTCGGTCCTTCTGACTTCTCAATTTTCCCGATGACTTTCGCAAGCTTACTATCTTTCTTCTGACAGTCTTTTAGTTCTTTCCAATCCAATGGAATGAGCTCTTGAATGGTGGTCAAAACGACTTCTTGATTACGGTTCTCGATCAATAGTTTCCTCATACTGCATAAGAGGGAATTTACTTCTGACGATAGGATATATGAATCCTCTGATCTACTCTTGCGACTCAAAGCATCAGCTACCACATTGGCTTTTCCGGGGTGGTACTTGATGTCGCACTGATAGTCACTGATCAATTCCAACCATCTCCTCTGTCTCATATTAAGGTTCTTCTGCTCAAACAGATACTTGAGGCTTTTGTGATCTGTGAAAACTTCACACTTTTCGCCATACAAGTAGTGTCTCCAAATCTTAAGAGCAAAAACTAAAGGTTTAAAATGTTGGATAAAGATGTCATAATAAGAATTTGAGAAATTAATAGCATGTGGAAGTGATTTAATCAAGTGATTAAACACAATGCTTGAAATTGGATCAAAAGGGCTTGAAGGCCAACTTTAGGGTTTGGGGAAACCGTTTAGGGTTTCGGTTTCAACCAAGTTTTTGGAGTTTCAAATAGATTCCAATCATTGAGGGTTTCACTGACTAAAACCTATGCGATTAGTCGATTCGTGAAAACTTACGGAGTTTTCACGAGATTTCTAAAGTCTATAGAAATTTCACCATTGAATTTCTAGCGGGCTGTTACACCTAACATCTGGAACAAGTGGGGGGATATGGGTAGGTGCCGCAATATTACCACCCCGCTAGATGGTAAACTCATCAAATAATCTATCAAGGGTTTCCCTAACCCTTGATACAATATGCTTCGCCCATACTTGCCCCTAGCAATACCCAATCCATATCTCATATCATCCACCTTAAATCAGGGGTCAATGGAAACAGCTATATATAACAACATATTAGCCCTATCGAAATCTCCCCTCAATACTTGTCGTACTTCACCCTCATCAACAATGCCATCTCCTGCAACCTAATGTGACCGCTCGCAATAATCTCATCTAATTCTTCTTTTACCTTATATTTTTGTTGACAAAAATGATGGGATGTAGGATACAAAAAACAAGATAAAATCGTGGTAACCTCATAGAAAAGCCTTAGAAAATCTACAAAAGTATATACAACATCCCAGTCCTCAGTCATAGGCTTCCCCAATCCCGCGTGATCTTCAAAATATTTTACATATTGGATATCTTCCTCACCCAATAAGGCAAATGCCAACTTATACTCTTAGGCCACCTCCAACATAAAAAAAAATGTTGAGTTCCATTGCGTAGTCAAATCAGTACAAAACCCCTTCTTTGATGTTATGCCCACAGACCTCGCAGCAACCTTGAATTTCTCCAATCTCACAGGAAAAGATCTCACCCATCTCACAGCAGTCCTGACCCAAGCAAAAGAGTCATGAAGATTTTTCATACCGTCACTGACAATAAGATTAAGAATATGTGCTGCACACCTCACATGCAAATACTCACCACCCAAGATTGTCTTATTTGTCTCTCTAAGAAAGGTCTTAAGATATCCCAATGCGGCATCGTTAGACGAGGCATTATCAACTATGCATGTCACAACGCATGTCAACCCCCACTCCTTTATAATGGCTTCCAAGGCCCTTCCAATCGTCTCACCCTTGTAATCGGTAATTTAACAAAATTTAAGAATTTTCTTATGCAATGTCCAATTGTCATCAACAAAATGACAAGTCAAAAACATATAATTAAAATTTTGGACCGATGTCCAACAATCATTGGTGAGGCAAACAACCTAACCCGCCAAAAAATCCTTCAACTTCTTTTTTTCAGATCAATAATGTTGTTTTACATCCTTTGCCACCGTGTAACGAGAAGAAAGTTGAAACCTTGGTTCCATGTAGTGACAAAATGCTTGGAACCCTTCCTCATCCACAATTTGAAAAGGTAGCTCATCCATGATGACCATACGAGCTAGGTGTATCCTACACTCCTCAGGATCATACTTCGTGTACCCCTTCAACTCAATACCCCCACTACTCCAATCCTCAATTTTTTTAAGTCCAATTTCTAGCCTAAATTGACTCTTCTCTTGCAAAGATCTTAGAATTGGACTTTTTTTACATAGCTTTTCTAAGTGCACCTTTAATTGTGAGGTGTCATGTTTCCTATAGTGGCATCCATAAATTTTACCGCAATGGTTACACTTGGCTTGAGGGTTATTAGAATTACCAACCTCTAGTTTGGTGAAGTGAGACCAAACTATGGAAGCATGTTTTTTGTTATGCTTGGGGGCGGGGCAAGGGGTAGGGGTAGGGTTAGGGGAAGTGGTAGGGTTAGGGGTAGAGGCAGGGGTACCCTCAATAAGGGAGCTTGCACTAGAATTTGTCAGCATTTCCATTAATTCAAGCAAACAATAAATCTGAAATTATAGCAAATATAAAAAGTATTAACATCCAACCAAATGCAATGCATTCCAAAATGGGTTTATAATAGTAATTAAGAATCCTCATTAATTTCAACCCACATAAAGTAATAACATGCCAAACATATGAAGTACTGAGCCCTATATATAACATATTTATTGTTCAACTTGCAAGGCACTTTTATAAAAACATATTATTTATTAATTTATTTGTTAATAGTTAAGAAAATGATTACTAATAAAATTATATATTTTTTAAATTAAAAGAAAATTTAAAAAAACAAAAACAAAAGTTTGACAATGGGGAGTAGGGATATTAATTATCATCGGTGAAATAATTACGTACCTACACTACTACGTACACACAGAGAAAATCATATCCCTTTGAAATAAACACATTGTAATAATCATTTTTAATATTAAAAATTAGATTCCTTAATAAATTAAATTCTTTGGTCTGTACAAAAATCTTGTATGTAAACCTTGAAGTTATGGATCTGCAACCTTAAAATCTAAAGTGGCATCGAGTCAGTTCAAAGAACTCTTTTAGGATATGAGGATATTTTGAATGATTCCAACTAATTTAATTGTTAAACATAAAAGCATTTCATATATTTTAGCTGTGTTCTTTTCCTATAAGCATCCACGGTTTTATAAGCATTGCAAAATAGCTGCATGTATAGAAGGGTAATTTCTATTTATTATGTTTGTTGGATTTCCATTGTTGCTTCTTTTTTCCAGCCGTGTATATGTATTTGTTTTGTTCTTATTTCAAATAAACATTATTTCTGTCAATCTTGATTTCTATTTTAATTACCCTTTTTTTAATCGATGGTTTCTGTTTTAATTACTTAAATAGTGTCTTTTGTCCACCTTGGAAGTTTAGCTTTCAATTGAACAAATTTTACAATCAAATGTAAAGAACATGTATTTAAATACAATCTGGCTATCTCTGAAATTCAAATGAAACAAAGAACACCCACCAAATTGCACCATTTATATTTATTTATACTGCAAATTGCAATAAAAAGGAAAATAATCAGATCATGCCACAATCGGATCATTCCATAAAATCCAACCATTAAAATCCAACCAAAAGGATTTTATAAAAATAAATTTACACAAAATCGAAATAAATCACAAAACCATTTTAAACAATCGGATCCATCACTCATCACACACGCACATTCAATTCTCCACAGCATACAATTCACAATCTCATCCTCCATCTCCATTAATCTCATCCTCCATTTAATTCCATAAAAATTAAATAAATAAAGAGAGAGAGAGAGAGAGAAATAAGAATTCTTACCTTAGGCGACAACGGCGAGCACAGACAATGAGGACTCAAGAAGGCAGTTGCGGTGGCGACAGGGGGCACAGATGGCGACAATAGGAGTCACGGCGCAAGGCAAGGGGACACTGGGGGGTCAAGCAGCTTCTCTTCAGGGGGGTGGGTTACGGGTACTGGGGGCTAGGGGGCTCTGATCAAGGGGAGGGGGGTTTTTAGGGCAAAACTCATTAAACCCAAAACGACACCGTTTTGGGTTTACTGAGTTAAAAAATAAATAAATAAATAAAAATTAAAAAAAAATTAAAAATAAAAATAAAAACCTCAGGTACCAAAACAACGCTGTTTTAGTCACCTGAGGGGTTTTTTTTTATAAATATATTATATAATTATAATATTATATTATAATTATATATATGAACCTGGGGTGGGGTGGCGCGGGGTATTTACAGGGTGGGGGACCACCCCATACCACCCCCACCCACGAGTCAAACTACGGGCGGGGTAATTTGCCCCGCCACACCGGAGGGGGGGGGGGAGCAGCGGGGCCCACCCCCACTACAAACTCTAGAGAACCAAAAAAGAGGAAAAAAATTTATATATAGTCCAAAATTATACTAATATGCATATATGGTCCAAGATTATTGATAATATTCCACAATATTACTGTGTGTGCAAGAAATTAGGGATGATGTATAATCAATCCTTCTAGAATGCAGTTAGCAATCAACTCATTAATGACTTGTAGAGGGATAGAACCAAAAGGAGTACCCCTGTTTGTAGCAAATCAATCGGCCTACACATGCATGCATACCTCAAAAATCACTTGCTCAATGCATGGTGGCACTTAATTGGGAGCTTCATGACAACCAACTTAGGAAAAAAATAATACACCCTTCAATAATTAATTCTCTCAATAACAGCTTAGGAAAAATACAATCCAAAGCTACCGATCTTTGGAGCTAGCTAGGACAGGTGTATCCTAAAGGTGGCACAATGAATTTTTTGTTGATTTTTAAATGCCCATTTGACTTCAACAGCAGTTGCTATGACTAATCAGAAATTGCATTCTTTCAAACATATAATGGCAACAATATTTAGGGAAATGACCATTTAAGTTGACATAATTAATACCATGCATTGTCTGTGACTCTGTTTTAGGTCTTAGCATACAAAATTAGGTTAGGTAGGATGGAACATCTAATGAATAATTGAGATTGTACTAAGAAAACCATCTAGATTGGAAAAGAACTATAATATTAAAAAAAAAAAAAGAGGAAGAGTTGTAAATACCCTATCTAAGTTCCACATTTGTCCTGGCTAGTGAAAAGTATGTGCATAGTCATTACAGCAAAACCATCACAATTTGATAGGTGAAAGTTGAATATAATATTATCTTGAGGCATTTTTTGATATTAATGTGTAATCACTTGGCCAATCAACTAAAAGGTCATTATTTGATCCATGAACACGATACAAAGTATGACATAAGGATCCTCTATTAAGAGATAATGTCAGTGAGAATTTTGGGGGCACTCATGTTGACGTAAACGACCCAATAAAAAGGAATATATCACACATCTAAGACTTGAAGACTCGGGGTGCATCTTTGGTCTATCAAAATTTATTTTTTTTAACACTCCAATGACAAACCCATACCTTCTGATTTTACTGTGATTGCATACCAAATGAAAGGTAGTTATATAAAATTAAAATTAGAGATGTGCTTAAGTCATAAAGAGATTTTATAAAAGTAAATTTACAAACTAATATTACTTCCTATAATACGTTAGATCTATTTTATATAAAAGTAGTTTGTAATTTTAACACATCACATCAAATCACGTTAGTTTATAAATTTACTTTTGTGAAATCTCTTTATGACTAAAATATTTTTCTTAAAATTGTTTTCAATAAAATGACAATTATATTAATTAATTATAAAAGAGATTATAAAAATCAATATACCATTATTAAGACAACTAAAATTTAGATAAACACTTTTCTTTTATGAAAATGATTTACACAACATTTTTCACAACACTTTACACAACTATATTTTAAATGAATGATATTTTTGTAAAACACCTTATAAAAGTAACATTATTTTATAAAAATACCCTCATCTTATAACATTGTTGTTAAATATATTGTGTATATATCGTTACTCTTTTACTCTACATTGGTTGGAGTCCTCTCAGTAAAGAGAGTTGTAGATTCTTATAAAAGGAGAAGAGCCTACATAATCAAATTAACTTGCTTTGGTAATTCCCTCTCCGAGATGTATTATCCCACACACATTGATGACCAAAAACCATAAAAAATAATTTACAGCGAAGAAAGTGATTCAGTGTCACGTCAGTTTATAGGATATCTATATAGATCCCTTTTTCTCCGTAGCGGAACTTTATTGTTATTATTTGTGGAGCTCCATGACCAAATGGGCACAAACACTACATGGAACTCGGAAGTCTGAAAAACCAGCTGCAGATGCCAAGGCCCTGAACTCAGGCTCTGTTCTCTCCTTTCCAGTTCCAAGCTGATTGAACACTATATTTTCAATTTGTGTTGCCATCTTGCAGAAGTTGGTTGACTCTGGGGCTACAGGCAACACTGGTTCGATGATAATTACCTTTCCGGTTTCTGGCAGGGCTTTGTAGCAATTTTTCAGTATTTTCAAGCATTGCTCATTGTCCCAATTGTGAAGAACAAGCTGTCATCATTAATGCATGTACACACACGTTACAAAATTTTGAAAAGCTCTACTTGTTTATTGTGGTACAATTCCTCTCAAGTTCATCCAAAGGGACGTCCAAGGTTTAGATTTAAATTAAGTTTACCTTCAACAATATGGCATCTCCCTTTGGGACTTCTTTGAACATATCTCCTACTACATGTTCTATACCTGTGTGGAACCACCACTCAATTATCAGACTAAATATAAATAAGAGAACTACTAGATCTGTAAAGTGATCTCACAATAGTAAATTTACAAATTGATGCAATTTATACTATGCGTTAGATATACTTCATGGTAAAAAAGAATTTTACAATCTGATGTACTACGTCAAACAATATTAATTCATAAATTTATTTTTGTGCAGTTCTTAGACAAAACTTTATTCATTAGATAGAAGTTTATGTGTCTTGAAATGATAAATACCATTAAAAGATGGGGCATTGCGTAATACTTCAGGCATATCAAAGTTAATGCCTTTAATGGAAGGGTACTTGGAGATGATCAAGTTTAGGGTCCCCCCTATTCCACCACCAACATCTACAAACGTCGACAAGCCCTCAAAACCCATGTATTTCTTAAGAATTTGTTTGACCACAAGGATGGAGTATTGACTCATGGCGAAATTGAAAGCCTCTCCAAATATAGGATCTTTGTTGTTGTACTTGTACATCGACATTCCATGAGCTTTCTCAAATGCGAACCCACCTTCAAGCACTGCATCCTTCAAGTGAAACCTAATCAAAGTATATAGTATTATTCAGTGTCGGTCCCGTTCTCAGTGTTTCTTTCTTGCATACTATAAATATCACTAGTGCAGGTAGGTGAATAAAGAATTCAAAAAGAAAGATGATAACTACTGTACGTACGGACCGCATGTCCATAATGGTCTGGTGACGAGTGAAGAGAGATAAGGGTGCCATGGATCCACTCTCCCCGCTTCTCACAAAGCACCTCCCAGCAGAAGTGAGACCGTAACTTCTCTGAACTCCTCCTCCAGCATCTTCGAGGGTCTTCACAGAGCAACTGAGAATATTGTGACTAGCAAGCAGATACAGCATGCGGTCCAGCAAAACAGCTGGCACATGATCTGGACTATTATTGCGAATTGGAAGCTGAGCAGCGATGGCATGGGGCGAGAGTTGGGCGCCTGGGCCTGCTTTGTTAATGATCTCAAGCACGTCGAGCTCTATGCATGCATTAAACACCATTGGGAAGATGAAATAGCTGGCCAATGTGCCTGCATATAAAACTCCTTCATCTTCTTCGTCAATGGAGGGTTTGTTATCATAGGTAATTTGGTTTGCAGGGGAAGCCATTTTTTTGTTTTGAGGAAGTTGCTGTGGCACTGAGACTTATTTATGAGGGAAGGGAACGCACCAGTGATGGTTTGAGGTGGCTCTTGCAGTAGTGCTGTCTCTCATGGTACCGAAGATGAAAGGTTGGACTAACCAAATTTTGAAAAGTAGCCTTGCTCTGTTTCTATCCTGGCCGCCTTGTTAGAAGATACTATGAAATTCAGGTCTTTTGCAGACAATCGCCACTGCACAAGCGGCATCTAATCGGGGGGCCGTGGCATCTGTAATTAAAAAAATAAAAAATAAAATAAAATAAGAACAAATCAGAAAGAAGAAGAAAAAGTGGCCTCGCTCTGAAAAGCATTACTCTCCCAAGAAAACGAAACCCACGATAGAACTCATCGCTTGTCGTGGCAGAAAGAGGACGACTTGGATAGGATGGAAGACCAACTACAGGAGTTGGAAAAGAAAAAATCATGTTTAGGATTTTCAAAGGGAAAATGAGATCTTGAGTTGAAATCTTGCTTGCCTCCAAATGGTTAGTTAAATTGCAAAATGTTATGAAAAAGTTGCACAAATATGTAACCCCCTCAATATTAAATATTTACAAAAGATCTTTATCTAGAAGGGTCTCTTTGATTTATTGTTGTCTGAGTGGCAGCCATTGAATGGGTGGTTTCCTGGGAGTCAGAGGTTCACTTCGGGGAGTAAAAGTCTGAAACCCAAATACCAATTTAAGGACAATAATAAAGCATGAGAATAGTGGAAAAATAATTCAGCAGCAATAATTCAATAGTCAAAGCTTCAACCAATAATGCAAATGACCCTATCTTCTAATGCAATAATTATTCAAATGGGAAAACGATGGAGCAACTAAGGAATGTCAATTTTTGGATATGACACCAACGTGACAAATAATAATAATAATAATAATATGGTTAGAATAATTCAGTTTGTATAAATTCAAGAAATGATTTGGCTTTTCAAGAATATGATCTGGCTTTTCAAGAATTAAAGCAATACCTTTCTAATCCACCATTATTAAATTAGCCTAATCGTGGAGATACTCAGTACGTGTACCTGGCGGTATCTCCACATGTTGTTTCCGCAGTGCCAGTTAAAGAGGAGGGCGCCACCCAAGCATTAGTATACTATGCAAGTCATGCACTGAGAGAAGCCAAAGCCAGATATCCGAAAATGGAGATGTTAGCATTCGCCTTAGTAACGACTGCCAGAAGATTACACCTGTACTTTCAAGCCCATCCAATTAAGGTATTGACTGAACACCTGCTTTGGAGAATATTGCAAAAGCCTGACTCCGTAGGCAGGTTGGTTGAATGGTCAGTGGAACTTAGTGAGCTTGATAATAAATACATGCCCAGAAGTGCAATTAAGGGACAAGCTTTGGCGAGCTTTGTTGTCGAATTCACTAGGTTCCCAGTTGAAATTCAAGCCACACCACACTAGCAACCCTGGCGAGTTACATTGTTGAAGAAAGCGGCAATGAGCACTATTATATGGCGATGCTCACATTCAAAATCACAAATAATGAAGCTGAGTACAAAGCCCTAACAGCGGGACTCTCAATTAGTCATCACATGAAAACCACCACAATTTGATAGGTGAAAGCTGAATATAATATTATCTTGAGGCATTTTATGATATTAATGTGTAATCACTTGGCCAGTGAACTAAAAGTTCATTATTTGATCCATGAACAGGATACAAAGTATGACATAAGGTTACTTTATTAAGAAATAATTTCAGTGAGAATTTAGGGACCACTGTCAATGTAAACGACCCAATGAAAAGGAATATATCCCACATCTAAGACTAAAAAACTCGGTGCATCTTTGGTCTATCAAAAGTGATTTAATACCTCCTGATTTTACCATGATTGCATATCAAATGGAAGGTAGTTGTATAAAACTAAAATTAGAGATTTACTACAGTTGCAAAGAGATTTTATAAAAATAAATTTACAAATTTATATGACTGATACGAAAGATTTATTTTACATAAAAGTAATTTTATAATATAACACATCACATCAAATCACGTTAATTTATAAATTTACTTTTATGAAATCTTTTTATTATGACTAAAATATTTCTCTTAAATTTGTTTCCAATAAAATGACAATTATGTTAATTAATTATAATAGAGATTATAAAAGTCAGTATATCATTATTAAGAAAACTAAAATTTAGATAAACACTTTTCTCTTACTCTACATTGGATGGAGTCTTTCTCGGTAAAGAGAGTTGAGATTCGTAGAAAAGTAGGAGCCTACACAACAACACAAATCAAATTAACCTACTTTGGTAATTCCCTCTCCAAGATGTATTATTTGTGGAGCTCCATGACCAAATGGGCACAAACACAGCATGCAACTCGGAAGTCTGAAAATCCAGCTGCAATTGCCAAGGCCCTGAACTTAGGCTCTGTTCTCTCCTTTCCAGTTCCAAGCTGATTGAACACTAGATTGTCAAGTTGTGTTGCCACCTTGCAGAAGTTGGTTGACTCTGGGGCTACAGGCAACACTGCTTCGATGATAATTACCTTTCCGGTTTTCGGCAGGGCTTCGTAGCAATTTTTCAGTATTTTCAAGCATTGCTCATCGTTCCAATTGTGAAGAACAAGCTGTCATCATTAATGCATGTACACACATCACAAAATTATGAAAAGTCACAAGTTCATCCAAAGGTGCATGGTTTAGATTTAAAAGCTTACCTTCAACAATATGGCATCCCCCTTTGGTACTTCTCTGAACATATCTCCTCCCACATGTTCTATGCCTGTGTGAAACCACCACTGAATTATTAGACTAAATATAAATAAGAGAATTGCTTAAATCTGTAAAGTTATCCCACAATAGTAAATTTACAAATTGATAAAACTTGATACGATGGGTCAAATATTTTTATGGTAAAAAAATGACTTTATAGTCTGCCGTACTATATCAACAATGTTAATTTGTGAATTTCTTTTTGTGCAGTTTTTAAACAAAAGTTTATTCATTAGACAGAAGTTTCTATGCCTTAATATGATACGTACCATTAAGAGATGGGGCATTGCGTAATACTTCAGGCATATCAAAGTTAATGCCTTTAATGGAAGGGTACTTGGAAATGATCAAGTTTAGGGTCCCTCCCATTCCACCACCAACATCTACAAACGTTGACAAGCCCTCAAAGCCCATGTATTTCTTGAGAATTTGTTTGGCCACAAGGATGGAGCATCAACTCATGGCAAAATTGAAAGCCTCTCCAAATATAGGATCTTTTTCGTTGTACTTGTAGATCGACATTCCATGAGCTTTCTCAAATGCGAACCCACCTTCAAGCACTACATCCTTCAAGTGAAACCTAATCAAAGTATATGGTATTACTCAGTGTCGGTGCAGTTCTCAGTGTTTCCTTCTTGCATACTATGAATATCACTAGTGCTAGTAGGTGAATAAAGAATTCAAAAAGAAAGATGATAACTACTGTACGTACATACCGCATGTCCATAATAGTCTGGTGACAAGCGTGGAGAACCAAGGGTGCCATGGATCCACTCTCCTCGCTTCTCACAAAGCACCTCCCAGCAGAAGTGAGACCATAACATCTCTGAACTCCTCCATCTTCGAGGATCTCCACAGAGCAACTGAGAATATTGTAGCTAGCGAGCAAATACAGCATGCGGTCCAGCAAAACAGCCGGCTCATGATCTGGATTATTATTGACAATTGGAAGCTGAGCAGTGATGGCATGGGGCGAGAGTTGGGCGCCTGGGCCTGCTTTGTTAATGATCTCAAGCACGTCAAGCTCTATGCATGCATTAAACACCATTGGGAAGATGAAAGAGCTGGCCAATGCGCATGCATATTCGATTCCTCCATCTTCGTTGTCGATGGAGGTCTTGTTATCATAGGTAATTTGTTTTGCAGGGGAAGCCATTTTTTTGTTTTGAGGAAGTTGCTGTGGCACTGAGACTAATTTACAAGGGAAGGGAACGTGCCAGTGATGGTTTGGGGTGGTTCATGCATTACTGTCTTTCATGGTACCCAAGATGAGAGATCTAAGACGACGTTGGACTAACCAAAATTTGAAAAGTAGCCTTGCTCTGTTTCTATACCTGGCCGCTTTGTTAGAAGACTAGTAGTAGTGCAACGTGAAAGACACGTTTTCGGCCCAGTTGAGTAGGAAAATTTTGACATAATAAGTCAAACAAATAAATAAAATGTGATTGGAGATAGATTTAATGTAGAGAAGCATAAAAACTTGATATATATACAAGTATACATTGATATTGGTTCAATTAAAACAATGGATTGATGAATATGATATATGAAGAAATTATAATAATAGGGTAAAGATGTAGAATAATTACATTTAAGTTTAGCATAAAAAATAATATCATGGAAAAGATACAACAATAAATTTGAAGAAAAGATATTCTAGTTTATTAACGACATCAGAGCTTCAAGGTTTCAATTTTAACTTGTGATTCTAATGTCTACTGAATCTATTTGAGAAATATCGAAATCAACTATCCAAAAAGATATACCAATAAATTTGAGGAGAAGATAAATTTTCATTTTGTAGGAAGAAGTACTACATGTCAATGTTCATGATTCTTAAGCACAAAACTTCTAAAGTAAAAGTTTACTTGACTTTAGATCGATAACCTATGAAATAAAACTTGTAATCATTGAACTGCTGATTTTATTGACACAATAATTCGTCAAAGCAAAAATCAGAGAATTCTTTCTGTTTGTGAAATGTATTCAATGTCACTTATAGAAACATTGAAACTTAAAACTCAAAAAGTAATTGCCTCAGAAATTAAATATTTAGTTCTAACATTCCATTCTAATGCCTACTGAATTTCTCCTGGTAATATCCAAATCAATACTTCCAATTCTGTGTCTTTACATATACTTAATTTAATGATCCAGAAGATTCAAAAAATCAATCCATAGAGAGTCAATCTGATTGTCAAGGAAATGATACTTCACAAAATGTCAAAGAAACATGACTATCCAGAAAGACATAATAATAAATTTTAGGAAAAAAACGAATTTTGATTTCCCAACAAGAACCATCACATGTCTCTGGAATTTTTCAAAGCAAATTCTTATCTAATTTTAGAATGATAACCTAAAAAATAAGGAAAATACTTTAGCCACAAAGGGATTACATACAAGTAAACCCACAAACTGATGTGGCTTGATTTGGCACGTCAGATTGTAGAGTTACTTTTATTTCAAAGCAGATCTAACGGATTTCATGAAACCATATCAGTTTGTGGATTTATTTTGTATAATCTTTTTGTATCTCTAGCAGTCCTTAATAAATAAAATCGGTAATTAGAGAACAGATTTTAATGAACTAGAACAAAATATATACCAAAAATAGTAAACAATGATCTAATTAAATATAAAACGACACATCTACAATTATCACATCCTAAGTGGGGAATATGTTCATGATTGCTGCTCCTGGATATAATAAACATGAATGCAAAGAAATTGAGGATTAAAAAAAAATAAAAAAGATGCATCTGACAGGAGACAAACATGGAATTAATTCAACCAATAATATTTATAATCCCATCAACTCTGATAATTTACAAAATAGAAACTCCAATCAGTGAACAGTTTTGGATAATAAGATAATTACAGCCACAGCAAAATATACACAAAAATAAGTAGAAAATGATCTAATTGAATATAAAACATTAAATCGACAAAAAACAAAAGAAATTCTAAATGTAGAATACTTTCACATTTGTTGCCTTCAGATAGAAGCTACCACGTCCAAATCTTACGATAAGTCACTACGATGTTGTTGTTTGTCCACCATAACAGCAACCAAGAATCGTCTGTATCAAAGACATGAACTGCTAAACAACCCAAACTAAACTCTTATCTGTTTATAGTCATGGCAACCACCGCGACCAATTTCCCAGCAGTAAGTCACCTTGTTGAATTTAGACGCAACAACCTTACCCGTAAGATTCAACTGTTTTTCTGTTTCTTTTTTTTTTGTTCTTTCTCATTCCCTGTTTGTAATTTTCTAAGGTTGCACCTTCTTGTATAGTAACAAACATAATTATTTAGATCAAGTCAAACTTCATCGGTAACAAGAATATCAATATTGGTAAACACCTAGAAGGTTATGCCGTAGATTTTGATGAAAAGACAGTGCTCATATTTTGTTCATATTTTACTTCTCTTTAATTATTCTGCAAAAAATCAGACACAAACATCTAACTTGCGCATTTACGAAATCCATACAACTAAACCATGGCTTCCAATGCAAAGCTTGGAAAAGTATGTACACAGATTTAGTCCAAAAGAAAATTCTTTAAAAAATTCACAAATGTCATTAGGTGTTTCACAACAATCGATAAACAACTTATTGTATCAACAGTTTAATGAAATGCCCAACCAGCCAAGAGAGTTACTGGGAATAAATGGATCCCCTTTTCAGAATAAAGAAAATACCAATAAAATATTGGACTCTAAAAGAAAGTCAAGGCATGGAATATTCAAAGGGGAAAGAGTTCGATAACAATAATAGATTCCAAACTTCAGTCCAGGAATAAGATATTCTTAAGCAAATGTAGATACAATTTTTTATTATCAGCATGTTGCTCTGTAAATTTCTATCCATATATGCACCAAACGGGAAAAACTCAGCGTATATGAAATCACACAAACAGTCCAGAATAAAAACAAATTAACATATCTGTTTGAATTAGTTAGGAGATGTATATAACAAATTAACATAGTTGCTTCAGGTGCACATTAATGATTCAAATTAGCACTTGAAATTAGGAAAATACCAAAACAAAATTATTAAACCAACTAATATTAGATTATGGAGGAAGCGAATGAGATATTCAACTTGTATACGTCCTGTGTACTTGGGCGTATGCCTATTCTTGAGAATAAAATCCCTTATTACTTATTAAAAATAAAAAAGCTTAAATACAACCAACCTCTAAACAATAAGAAAGGAATTCATTTTACAAGAGCAACTTTCAGATCCAAACCCCACATAGTTCCTTTGAATTTCAAACAACCTCTTCAATTTAATTTACAAGTAAATTATCTAACAAAAACATCTACCTTTACACATTTGCATCTACAGAACCCTCATAAAAAAACAACAAAACCACTTAGTTCTACACACTAACATCCAGACATCCACCACACAAAATTTGGACTATTAATAGATATGATCTTACACAAACATTTAGAAAATTAATATATTCATACAAAGAAATGATGATAACAATACAAATTAATTAATATCTTCTCATCCTCACTTCAATGAATCCATTAAATTACTTTGATAACTTTTATCAATCTCTATCGTTCAAAAGCAGAAAAAAAAAATAAGAAAAATAGATATACAAAAACTAAGAGGTAGAAAAATCCATTCACTACAAAAAATTTTACTTTTAGGGACGAAATTTCTTAGGGATGAAATTAAATTTCGTCCCTAAAAGTACTTTTAAAATATGGAAAACCTTATAAATCCGTTCGAACTAAAATATAGTAGTTCGAACTGGAGATTCTGAGACGAATTAGGTCGTCTCCAAAAATTTATACCGTTCGAACTAATAAAATTTAATTCGAACAAAAAATTAATTAATTCGAATGAAATATTATTTGTTCGAATTAGTATTAACGCGTTCGAACGGTAATGTTTAATTGAAAAGATATATTGTTAAAATTGTAAGAATACATATTTTTTCTATTAATTATTTATCACTTCCAAAGTGAATAAAAATTTCTATATATTATATATTATGATTTACAATGAATTAAAATATTTACAAATTCATACATTATTTTTATGTAATTAATTTAAAAGTATTTTAGTTAACTAAATATTAAAAATGAAGATAGTGTCATTTTTTCAATTATCGTGAACATTAAGTATAATGAGAAGAAAATATAATTAACAATAAAGAGGCTAGCAAACACTAAAAATAAAAATCATACTGCATTAATTACATCCCAAAATGAGTTAGACGTTATATACAACATAAAAAAAGTAAAATAATAACTAACAATATTTATTTATTAAATAAATCAAAATCCTCCTGTAAAGTTTGCATGCGTCCTTCTAGGTCCTTAAGCTTCTCCATGATGGGGTAAATGAAGTCCCTCAATAAAATGTCGCAGTGCTCCGCCAATATAGCCCGTACCTCATCTGGAGTAGCCCCAGCAGGATGTCTCTCAATAGGGGCAGCAGCAGCAGAAGCTGGATCAATAGGAGGAGGCTGATCCTGTTGCACTGCACGAGTCTTCGGCAAGTGACCCTTGCTCTTGCTGAATGTGATCTTGTTAACAGGCCCCATCTGTGGCGACCTCCGCTCAGTCAGAGTCACTGTAACCCCTGAACGAAGTAGGGGGTTAGATATCAACAATGCAAATGGTAGACTACCTCCACCCGAATAGCGTGACTCTGTGCGAATGCGGAGGAAGAAATATAATGCCAGATCAATCGGCTCCCCCTGTGCTAACCGTAACAAAAATCTGGCCCGCTCCATCCCGAAATCAGTCTTGTGTTTCTTCGGATCAATGTTATAGCCGACAATCAAATTAAGCATTCTGAAAAATGCTGTACAGTCGGCCTGTCGAATCACTTTACCGCCATCATATGGAGGAGCCTCAGGGTCTCGCACTAGGTCACGAACCTGATCGTCTGTGAGACCATCATCAGGTACCTCATCGCCGCTCTCACTATCATCTGTGCCAGCATCCAGCTCTGCGGTCTGTACATCTGGCGCTGGCGATGAGGATGCGACTGTTGTGTCCTCTCCAGATGGTGCAGTCGCTGCTCTCGCTGCTGCTGCTGCAGGATATGCACCCGGCTCTCGCCGCAAATCTAGAAACTCAGCAATAACGCGGGGAGAGAATATAATACTCACTCCCCGGACCACTAAGTTATAGCACAGAGCATCACCAGGCTGCTCACCCATGGCACGGTAAAACTCACCGACCATCTCAGGATATGCTGTGCCTCTCTGTTGACAGATCGTGGTCCATCCACGATCGGTGATGATGTCCTGTATGCTCCGTCCCTCCCAAGTGAGGTCACGGAAGTCACCCAGAATGATCTCCCGCTCAACTAATATAGGCCTCACGGCCGGCTGAGAAGGAGCGGTAGCTGCGGAGCTACTTTCGACTGTCTGGGGTCGGGAACGTTTCCTTCCGCTGCTGCTTGCCATTAGTATGCTGTTGATGTATAAAATATATATGTGATGTAATTAAAGTGAATTAGAGGATGCATGATGTTCTCATAGCATGTTTGACAACTGCTTATTCGAATGGCCTTTAATTCCATTCGAATTAAAGGCCATTCATTCGAATAAAATTTAACTCCATTCGAATGAGCCTAACTTCCATTCGAATAAAATTTTTTCCCATTCGAATAAACCTAAATTTAATTCGAATGCGATGACTTCCATTCGAATAAAATTTATGCTCATTCGAACGGGACTGAGCCAAACAGACATGGCTGAGTCGACTCAGTCCCGAACCGTCACAATTGTTTTTCTTCAATATTTCTTCATTTTAATCGGTAGAAATGATTTAGGAGTAAATCCTTATCATTTCTACCGATTAATACCAAGTCATTTGATGCCAAAACAACAAAATGGGGCCGGATTCATTCAAAATCCGAACCCCCCAAATATTACCGAAAAAAGCATAAAAATAACACGCATTTAAGCCTAACCTCTTGTTCTGGGCGATCTGAGGACAACGGCGGAGTTGGTGGCGGCGTTGAGGCGGCTAACGGCGGAGGTGTGAGCGAAAGTTCGAATGAGAGGAGGCACGAAATGTCGGAGAAGAAGCTGTCGCGCGGCATAAATAACGTAAATTCGTTCGAACGGAAGAATAATTAATTCGAACTAAAAGGGTATTAGTTCGAATTGAAAGGGTATACGTTCGAATGAAATATATAATACTTCAAAAAAAAAAATATATATATATATATTTAGAAGAGGTAAAACAAAACGTTTTATATTAGTAATACTAGTATATAATACTACTATATATACTAATAACAAATTTCGAACTAGTATATATAATATATATTAGATAACTATATGTATATAGTATTGAGTTTTGATCTAATTACTTATATATATTGTGACTAACTAGTATATATATATGTAATAGTATATATATTATGCATTATATGAGTATAAAATAGTATTGTGTAAAGCATTGCATTATAAAGTAAATATTTTTTGTATATAGTAAAACATTGCATTAAATATAAGTATAAAATACATATTTCTAATATATTTAGTTTATATATTAGTAATAAACAAAGTACTTAGACTATATTATAAAGTATTACAGTATTATTAGTTTTCATATTTTTATACTATCTATAATTTAATATCACTTACTATTATACTATTATATTACTTAGTATAGTACTTATAGTGATACTAACTATAAGTATAACATTATGTTTGATTGTAAATAAAATAATATACTATGTTAAATACTTAATATTATAGATTGATAAGAAACTTAGTATTATGCGTTTAGTAACACTTAGTATTATATAGTGTATATAATTTTTACATATACATAATAATATATAATATTATACTTATATATTTCTATAATTATCTGTTCGAACTAAAATAAAACAGTTCGAATAAATATATTTCATGTTCGAACGAATTTTTTTGTTCGGTGGGAAAATTCGCGCCAACATTTCAGAATATACTGGAGAATATTCCTTTTTTTTTGTTCGAACGCGAAAAATATTAATTCGAACGGGAAAAATTTTGTGGGAAAAATTCGCGGTTTGAGGATTTTCGCGTTCGAACTTATAAAAATTAGTTCGAACTAAAATGCACATATTATTAATCCGATCCTTTCACTTCATTTTCACTCGGATTGTATTGTGAGAAAGGGAGAGAGAGCGTGGCAGAGGCTCTGAGAGAGTGTTGTGGAGAGTGAGAGCTTGAAAGCATTGAGAGAGAAGAGATTCTTGAGAGAGAAAGAAGAAGAGAAGAGGTAATATGTTATTTTTGTTATTTTTCATTCCGATTTTCGTTTACAAGTTTTTTGTTGGGATAGAACAGCATGGCTGAATGTGTTTTATTTGTATATAGGTATTGTGGATTGTTGTTTTCTTGAGAGAGAAAGAAGAGGGAGAAGAGGTGTGTTTTCTTAGTTTTCTAAATTGTTTATTAATCATATTTAGGGATAATCATATAGTTTTCAATGTGTTGTATTGAAATATGGCATCATGAATGTAAAAATTGTGTTTTGTGGTTCAGTTTGTTGCTCTGTTTCGTGACTGGTTTCTGGCTTGATTTCATTCGAACGCTCTGAACACCGTTCGAATGGACTTTTCTTAGTTCGAAGATAATATAACGCGTTCAGATTTTGTTCGAATTAAAAAGTTTTTGTTCGAACAATATATTTTAAATATTGTTGCTGATAGTTATGATAATGTAATTATAATGTATAATTGTAAATATTGAAGTCCTGTATTTAAATGCATAATCAACTCAAGTATTTAAGAAGACATTATCAAATAGCTTAATACTTAAAATATAATAATAAGATATATCATTATGGTATTATAATTAAATATTTGAAAACAACTTAAGTATTCAAGTATTAAAATACTTATAATTAAAAACTTGGCATGTAGTATTTTAGTGTAATACTTAAAATATAAGTATAAGATATTTAATTAGAGTAATGTATAATTAAATGGATAACCATATTTAAGTACTCAAGTATTAAGATGATTAAATACATAATATTTGTATAATTAATTATAGATAAGTACTCTAATTAAATAGCTTAATACTTAGGATATAATAATAAGATATTTATTTAAAAAATTGTAATTAAATATTTAAAAATATTTAAGAACTCAAGTATTAAATAGATTAATACATACTATTTAATTCATTATATCTAAATACTCTAATTAAATAGCTTAATACTTAGGATATAATAATAAGATATTTATTTAAAAAATTGTAATTAAATATTTAAAAATATTTAAGAACTCAAGTATTAAATAGATTAATACATACTATTTAATTCATTATATCTAAATACTCTAATTAAATAGCTTAATACTTAGGATATAATAATAAGATATTTATTTAAAAAATTGTAATTAAATATTTAAAAATATTTAAGAACTCAAGTATTAAATAGATTAATACATACTATTTAATTCATTATATCTAAATACTCTAATTAAATAGCTTAATACTTAGGATATAATAATAAGATATTTATTTAAAAAATTGTAATTAAATATTTAAAAATATTTAAGAACTCAAGTATTAAATAGATTAATACATACTATTTAATTCATTATATCTAAATACTCTAATTAAATAGCTTAATACTTAGGATATAATAATAAGATATTTATTTAAAAAATTGTGATTAAATATTTAAAAATATTTAAGAACTCAAGTATTAAATAGATTAATACATACTATTTAATTCATTATATCTAAATACTCTAATTAAATAGCTTAATACTTAGGATATAATAATAAGATATTTATTTTAAAAATTGTAATTAAATATTTAAAAATATTTAAGAACTCAAGTATTAAATAGATTAATACATACTATTTAATTCATTATATCTAAATACTCTAATTAAATAGCTTAATACTTAGGATATAATAATAAGATATTTATTTAAAAAACTCATGTTTAAATATTTAAAAATATTTAAGAACTCAAGTCTTAAGATATTTCAAGATCTTTAAGGGCCCATCATGTATACTTGTAATGTAATCTTCTCATGTATTTGTGATGTATGCTTCTTATGTTTACTACTGAGCGCTTGAATTTTGTAGTTATTTTACATGCAATTAAACCTTAGACCCGTTCGAGAGTTGTGGCCAAATATTCTCTTAAAGAATGTTTGGGTATAACTCTTGAATTGTCCAAAGTGGACAGTTTGGGATTCTATCATCTATATGGCATATATATTTAGTTAAAACTCATGTGTTAGTCAATTTAAATTTTGGTTTAGCATTTTCCTACATTCTTCGAGTATGTAGTTCATAAGTTTTTCGGCCCATGAATAGGGTCGACGACTTATCGTGACTAGCATACTTGGAGAATTGTAGGGAAATGCTGCCGAAATTTTTACTAACATACGAGTTTTAGACTGAGTACATATGCGATATAGATGATAGTCTCTCGAATGGGATAGGACCAACTACCTTAAAAGTACAGGGAAAACAAACACGTGATATCTCAACATATTATAGAATTAGTGTTTATTGAATTTTGTTCGGTTTCTTTTATAGATGGATAAGAGTTGGATGTTGTTGGGAGATAGACTTGGTCGAGACTATAAGCAATATGCACAAGGGGTGAAGTCTTTCTTAGAATTTGCTTGTGGGAGTGTTGATAGTCGAGGATTTATAAGATGCCCATGCAAGAAGTGCAAAAACCTTAGTTCATATAATATGATGGCTGTGGAAGATCATTTATTCGTAAATGGAATTGATTCTAAATATTCACATTGGGTTTTACATGGAGAACCATTTCCCCAAGGAGTTAGATTTGGCAGTCATCTCAACCAGATGGATGAATGTAACGAGATCGACACGGATGACATAAATGTTGATGTTTCTGATGATAGTTATGATAATGGAGAAGATATGACTGAAATGTTAGGGGATCTTGGCGCAGGCATATTTGGTGCTAGGGTTGGAGAGGGAACATCTACCCAGTCATTTGAGGGAAATGAAGACTTTAAGGCATTGTGGGAGGATGCACAACATCCATTGTACGAAGGGTGCACCCGTCATAGCAAGTTGTCCTTCACTGTCAGGTTGCTACATATTAAATCTATTTGTCGTATTTCTGCAAAGGCTATCGATATGCTGCTTGAATTATTTAAAGAGGCTCTGCCAGAGGATAACGTAGTACCTCGAAATTTTTATGAAGCGAAGAAATTGAAGCGAGGGTTAGGATTTGATTATAATATCATCCATGCATGTAAGAATGATTGTGTTCTCTTCTGGAAGCAATATGCAGAATGTGAATCATGTCCGGTGTGTCATGAGTCAAGATGGACATCAGATAAGCGTAATGTACCCCATAAAGTGCTAAGACATTTTCCGCTTATTCCTCGACTTCAAAGATTATTTACTTCCCGGATGACTGCGAAAGATATGACTTGGCATCACACACAAAGAGTTCAAAATGATCAATTCCTCACTCATCCTGCTGATTCCTTACAATGGAAGAAATTTGATGACCAGTATCCATGGTTTGCCGAAGAACCTCGCAATGTACGTCTTGGTTTAGCAACTGATGGATTTAATCCATTTGGCAACATGAGCACTTCTCATAGCACCTGGCCTGTCATAGTAATGCCTTATAATTTGCCACCATGGAAGTGTATGAAGGATCCTTATTTTATGATGACTCTATTGATCCCAGGGCCAAGGTCACCAGGAAATGAAATAGACGTATATTTGCAACCAATGATGGCAGAGTTGAAAGAGTTGTGGGAACAGGGTGTCACTACATATGATGTGGCCGCTGAGCGTGAATTCAAGATGCATGCTGCAGTACTTTGGACAATAAATGATTTTCCAGCATACGGGAACTTGTCTGGGTGGAGCACAAAGGGAAAAATGGCTTGTCCTGTTTGTAACAAAGATACACAGTCTCAGTGGTTAACGAATGGCCGGAAATTATGTTTCATGGGACATCGTCGATATCTACCTCATGATCATAGATGGCGTTCAAATAGAGTAATGTTTGATGGAAGGGTTGAGCATAGGTCATCACCGCCAGAGTATTCTGGTAGTGATATTCTCACTCAATTGACAGATGTTCCAGAAAACAGATTTGGAAAGAATGCAAGATGCCGAAAGAGGAAAAGACAAGCAGTGGAATTGAATTGGACCAAAAAAAGTATTTTCTTTGATTTGCCATACTGGTCTACATTAACACTGCGTCACAATCTAGACGTAATGCACATTGAAAAAAATATATGTGAGAATATTTTGGGTACCCTAATGTCAATACAAGGGAAAACAAAAGATACAGTCAACTCTCGTAAAGATTTGAAAGAGTTGGGAATCAGATCGGAGTTGCATTTGCAAGATACTGGGTTATCAGCTTATATGCCCCTTGGATGGTATACACTTTCAAGTGATGAGAGAAAGAAATTCTGTGATTGGTTCATGACAATCAAATTACCCGATGGTTATGCTTCGAACATGTCAAGATGTGTCCGACCTCATGATTGGAAGATAACTGGTCTAAAAAGTCACGACTGCCATATATTTTTACAGCGATTGTTGCCAGTTGGTGTGCGCGGAAAGCTTACTCCAGATGTTCGTACAGCTATTACAGAATTAGGGCGATTTTTCAGAAATATTTGCAGTAGAACGTTGAAAGTTGATGCCTTATTAAAAATGGAAGCTGACATTGCATTGATATTGTGTAAATTGGAGAGTTTGTACCCGCCTTCATTCTTTGATGTAATGGTTCATTTGGCTGTGCATTTGCCTCGTGAGGCTTTAGTTGCTGGCCCCGTTCAGTATAGATGGATGTATCCTATTGAACGGTTTTTGGGAAAACTTAAGCGATCTGTGGGAAATAAGGCTCGTCCGGAAGGATCGATCGCAGAGTCATATATTCATAATGAGTGGCATACATTTTGTTCAATGTATTTTCGTGGGGTTGATACTAGATTTACGAGACCAGATCGAAATTATGAAGGTGGACAAATGGGAGTTTCCTCAACATTTACCGTGTTCTCCCAGAAAGTACGTCCTATAGGTGCACAAGGGGGCTATGACCTATGTGGGCGAGAGTTTGAAAGAGCTCGATGGTATGTTTTAAATAATTGTGAAGAGATTGAACAATATTTGAGGTTAGTGATGATCATCTAATTTGGCAGTAGTATTATGTGCATTTCTAATACTTTAGTATGTATGGATACAAATTAATAACTTACATTAACATACGCAGCGAACATATACAACTACTTCGCACGAATGGTGTGACTGATGTAGAAAAGGCGCACGAAGAAGAATTTGCCTCATGGTTTGAACATACGGTATTATTCGGGAAGAAATTATGCAGCCTTATTTTAAATATGATTATAATTTTAAATTTCATCCGTATTTTATTTATGTAGGTTGCATCGAAATATAATGACCATTCATGTGATATCTCACCAGAAGTATATGCTTTGGCATGTGGTCCGTCTAAGCGGGCTATCCAATATTCAGGATGTTTGGTGCGTGGATATAGATTTCACATAGCAGACAGAGAACGATATAGGAAAACCCAAAATTGTGGGGTTGTTGTCGAAGGAAGTCATGGGGATGATAATATCGATTTTTACGGAATTGTGGAAGATATCATAGCATTAAAGTATGTGGGGGGATATATGGTCTGGTTATTTAAATGTACTTGGTGGGATGTCTCAAATCCTAGGTTGGGAGTGCGTAAGGATGAATATTTTGTAAGTGTCAATACATCTCGCAAATGGTATGAGGACGATCCATTCGTTCTCGCATGCCAAGCAAATCAAGTTTTTTATTTAGATGATCCGGAGTTCGGAAATCCATGGAGAATAGTCGAGAAGTTTGCGCCCAGAAATGTATATGATTATATTCCAGAGGCAGACAAACCACATGAAGAAGTTGATAGTCCAGACCATGAAGAAGCATATCAAGAAAATGAATCAGGCATCAATCTATTTGTTGATCTAAGCCATTATGACATGGTCCCATTGCGCAGAGAAGATGTTCAACCCGAAGTAGTTGAAGGTGACATGTCGGAAGAACATGAATCAACTGAAGTGTCAACTGAGGATGAGAGCGATTGGTCCAGCAATACTGATACCGAATGATTTTCAAACAGATATTTGTGTAGGTATAATTCTTATAAAAATATGAAATGTATCTTCTTCGAATAATAATTTATTATAATTTCAAACAGATATGCCTCCTAAACGCAAAAGAACACGTGAGCCATCCCCACCACTTACTGAATCTCCGTGTGCTTCACCTACCAACAATGGTGGGCCACTGTCACCAGAACCAGAACAAGGTATTTAATCACTGTATATCTTTCAAATAAAATTAATTTAATTAAAATATATGCTTTAATTTTGTATATATAGTTGTTGTAAACCAGCGCCGAGTTAGAGGCATTACGAGGGGTGTCTGCATAGAAAAAGTAAGGAAAGTGGGTAAAATTAAAGTTGATATATCTGATGATCACACCGGTGGCTCTGGGGATTCGGCAGCTTGGCTTGCTTCTTATGTTGGTACACTTACTCGCACGTATGCACCGATGGCTACATCCTCCTGGGCTAAAGTTCCCCAAGATGTGAAAGACCACATCAAAAATCGTTGTCTGGTAATAAGTTACTTTGTATAACATTTTTATTTAAATGAGATTGTTTGAAATTATACTAATTGTTTATAATTATTTGAAGGACGAGTTTGAACTAAATTTTGGTCGGCGAGAGGATCGACAAACGATTGAGGAACTGATGTCGAATGCATTCCGGAGGTACAAAGGTCGATGCCATGCACACTATCAGAAATTCAGTACTCCGATAGAGGCGCGTCAAAATCCATTCCAAGCAATGCCACCAAACGAATGGGAGAAAGTATGTGATCTATTTGAAGATTCTGCTTATCAGGTAATTTCGCTACTATCTTTTTTTTTTAATAATTTATAATTATAGATGTATAAAATGTAAAAATTATAATACTTTTTTTTAGAAACGAAGTACAGTGAATAAAGCAAATAGATCAAATTTAACGATACACCATCACGCGGGTTCTCGATCTTTTCATCGCTTGTCAAAAAAAATGGTTAGTTCTTATTGTCTCCATTAAATATTTAATATATACACTTTTTTCGTATAAATTATGATATTAATTTTCATTTTGCAGCAAGAAGAAAATCCTGCTGATTATGATCTGACCCAATTGTATGCTAAAGCACATAAAAATCGTGATGGTGATTGGAGCAATCCTGAGGCAAAGGCAAATTATGTAAGTTTAAGTTTATTTAATTTCATTGTCTAAATATATTTTTGCTACATATACTAATTTTAATGTTTTCTTTTTCCAGGACAAGATGATATCTCTTAGAGACACTGCTGCGGATCCATCTGATGAATCATCTGTCAACGATGCTCAAATCTTTTCTCAAGTTCTTGGATCACGTTCTGGATATTTGAGGGGCTTAGGACGTTGCGTGAAGCCATCCTCAACATCTTCATCCTCTTCTAAAGCCAGATCGAATGACGACAATACTAAAAAATTAGAGGAAGCTGCACTTGAGATAGAACGATTGAGATCGAAAGAAAAAGAGTTGCTGACCCGATTAGATCAAGCAGCAGAATTAGAAGCAAGATTAGAAGAGAGGCTACAATTAAATAACCAAAAAATGTTTGAACAATTTCAATTAATGATGTCCCAAAACCCTATGCCACCACAACCACCACCATCATAATTCATTTGACTTTTTAAATTGCCTTTAATATTTATGATGTTTGTAAACATTTGAACAATTGATATATATAGATTACAATTTGATGTATACAGATTACAATTTGTATTAGTATCAATTTCATTTTGTTTGATCAATGCCGTTCGAATGCTAAATTACCATTTATGCATACATTCGAACAAAAACATATCCATTCGAACAAAAATATATTCATTCGAACAAAAATATACCCATTCGAACTTACATGGAAATACAATCCTTTCGTTCGTTCGAACAATTAAATACTCATTCAAATAAATTCTTTTCTAAAAATTCGTTCGAACAAAAGATTTTCGGTCGATAGATTGTTAGTTCGAACAGTTAATATTTTTCTTCGAACTAACGTCAATTACCAACTTTTTGTTCGAATAAAAAAGTTTTTCTTCGAACGAGTTTCTGAGACGACATTTTTTTGTCTCAGAAAAAATTTCTCATTCGAACGGTTTCGACCGGTTCCGCCCAATTTCGTCCCTAAAAATACTTTTCGGAGACGA
This sequence comes from Carya cathayensis, assembly GCA_011037825.1. NCBI lineage: Eukaryota > Viridiplantae > Streptophyta > Magnoliopsida > Fagales > Juglandaceae > Carya > Carya cathayensis. The sequence goes on from QGSO01000171.1 coordinate 425,044, forward strand.
AAAGTCTCCGAATACTTTCTGAGACAGCCTTTTTGAGACAAAATAGAGACGATTTTTCGTCTCCAAAAATTTTTTGGGACGAAATTTTCATTTTTTGAGACAAAATGTTTTGTCTCAAAAAATCCAATATGTTGTAGTGATTGCTGATCTTTAAACCCAGACATAAGTTGTTTAAAAAATCAAAACAGATCCAAGGAAATAGCATTTTTGACGATACATGTAGAATTGATGCTTGCATCGTCACACATATAACGGAACAAAAAATAAATAAATCAAGAAAATATCACTCAACGCAACAATCTTTATATGCATAATAGAAACAAACATACCATACACAACCAACATCCATCTGGTATTATATTAGACAGCATTATGTACTTTTCTCCCAACAACGTTAAAAGTATTCACGTTTCGAGATTAATATTTATTTATAAAAAAAAAAAAACAGTTAGAGAAGTGACAGTCTTGAACGATGATGATACATAGCAGAAGCTAACTAAACTAACTGGCACACATCGCTTCTTACAATATATACTTCTAAGATTGTGATAGATTTTTCACGTTACAATTGAAAAACACGGAAATAACGAAATGGGTTTCTTGCGACAAGGGAAAAAATAAATAAATAAATAAATCTGTGTCCATACGCATAAAATGGATTTTCGGTGTTTAAGAATTTGAAATTTTGGTTCTAAATTTTGTTAGTCAAAATAGATTTGAGTCATTCTTCACATACTCATTTCACCAGGATTTGACAAAAAGGGAGACTGTCTGTGGGAAATAAAAACCAAGAGGATTAATCCGATAGGTCTACAATCTGGTCCGTAGCACTGTGTGTTGGGTAATTATATATACACATATATATATATGTATATATTAAGATACAAACTGAAACAAAGCTCTATTATTACAGATTGAGTGATATTGAAACTCATTCCATTTCATTTTTTTACAATCTCCTAGAACAGGTTTTATCTGAAAGTAACAATATATACCTACAAGATTGTGATAGTTTTTAATGGATCCACAAACGCATTACTCAATCTGTCATACCAATAAGTTCTATTTGCAAAGTACCAAGCAAAAGACCAATAGGTTTCAAACATATCATAGTTCGATAAAAGTTTAATACTTATCAAAATATTTCACCTGAAAAGTGGCTTTTCGAATGACACTATAAGAGAAACGAGCTTTTGTGATCAAAATTTAGTGACCAAAAGGACTATTTCCGACCGAAAAATCGGTCAGATATAGTCCTTTTAGTTACTAAATTTTGATCACAAAAGTCAACTTCTCTTGTAGTGTGAGTCGAATGATACTAATTATAAAAAAAGTATATAGCACAAAGTGGTGGTCTTTTTTATTTTTGTTCCTTTCATGGATATGGACGCCTATCAATGCATTACTAAAAGACGTCCTGTGATGAATTGGAGAATTGTTTTTTTCCTGATCTATCTTGCTCGCTTACTTGATGTTTTTGGTTCCATTAATTATAGCCTTGACTTAAAAAATGCGAGAAATGCTGAATTATTACTTTCCAGGATGTGATTGACGGGGATCTACGTAAGCAGTTCCCAATACTGCCTCTGGATTTGCAGAGAAAAATCGCAGATGAATTAGATAGAACTCCAGGGGAGATACTGAAGAAACTGGAAGAAGTTAGAAATAAGATATTTGAGGAAAAAGGCACCTTTAATTGTTATTGTTATGAGTATTATCACCATTTCTTTTTCCTGAAAAAAAAATTATCTCCATTTCTTTTTTCGTTTTCTATTTTAAGTCTTTGGTTTACTTAAACAAGATGATAAATGAAAGATAATATACCACTTAAAACAATCATTTTATACGAAATTCACATCAAACAAACAAAAAATACAGAACAAAAACAGACAACAAAAAAACGAAATAAAAGAAGAAAAATCCACACAGTTTTTCAATCCAGAAACAATGATACGTAAAAGAGAACTCAAATCTTCCCACAGGTTCACATCCAACCAAGAGAAAAGAAACAAAATAATAAAAAACCATACCCAGACCGCAGCGGCACCAAGAACGGAGAAGACCAACCCAGAGATATACCTCTGCGAAAGGAAGTTTTTCTGCGGCGTCTGATGTCCAAAATCCCTCTGATGGATACTGAAGACCAAGAAGACAGAACTGACGCCTCCAATGTTCCCATCAACCACCCTACTTACATAAAAAGAAAAGAAAAAGGACGTTTCTACGTCCACAAGATAATGCGTCACATCACTGCAATGTAGAATCACTGAATGTAAAGAACCAACAGAGGAGAGGAGAAGTAAATCCGATCCTCAAACGACCAAATAATCCATCCCCACGAAATACTCGGTCAGGAACGTAATAGAAGTCGAGAAGAAAAATCACTACACCCACTCATAGCATTGTTATTGAATTATAAATATGTATAGGAGAATTTTGATGAATATTAAATAAATTTAAATTTTGATTATTTTATTTACATAAATTTTTATATTAGAATAGTTATTTTTTTCTTATTTAATAACAAAATAATATAAAATAAATATAATTTTAATTATTCACATCATATTTTTATATTGGATTATCTATTTATTTATTATATACAAATGAGTAATTACTAATTTAAAAAATATTTTTAAATTATTAATTTATTTTATCATATTTTAATTATTAATTTATTTTATTTTATCATGTTTTACCATTTAATTTAAAAAAATTTAAAGAAGTTTATAGATTTAGACAGGAAGAAGAGGGAGTTATAAAAAAATAAAAAATATAATAATTTAATGTGTATATAATAATTATCAAATTTAATTTTAATTTTAAAATTATTGTAAATAAAAATTACTGTAACTACCTTTTACCTAATTTAATATAGATAATTTTGTTATCTTAATAGATGAAAAGTACTAACATTCCGTGCTCTCATACAAGGAGAAGATAGGAAAACGAAAAACTACAAACAAAAGAGACAAAAACTCAAATCAGTTGACTCAGTCAAACAGGGGCAAAAAAGGAAAACTAAAAACAGTGTCTCAAATCACTACTCTCAGCGAATTACTCATCGTTTGTCGTGGCAGAAAGAGAAGGACTTGATGGGATGGAAAACGACCAATTCTACGAGTTGGAAAAAACATGTATTTGAAAGGGAAAATGAGATCTTAGATCATTGTAATTGGATTGAATATCTAATTAATTTAAAGAATAGGTAATTTTTAATTTTTATCTAATTACTTAACACTATAAATTTATATTAAATTAGTTATCACATTCTATATAATAATAAAATATTATTATTTTTTTATTATTTATATTTCTTTAATTAATTTTTATTTTTTAATTACTTTTTTATTTTATTTACTTCATCTTTAATAACCCTCAATAATCATATTTATTTTCATTTTCACAATCCAATAATCTATAATATAATAACCTCATATGTATATAGATAGTAAAATCTCATATGTAAATAAAAATTTCAATAAAAATCCTATATCTATAATATAATAATCTCAAAATATAACAAAATAACATATAATAATCTATAATATTGTTTGTCTCATTTTTAATTCCTACTTAGAATTGTTAATATTTTATTCAACGTGAATCTTGGAATTTTTTATCAAATACAAGTTCTTCACACAAGTAGTTGACTATGCAAGAAAACACCAAGATAGGGATAAAAGGAGTGGACAGCAGTAGAGAAAATATAATAAAAAATAGATTTAGACTTGCTACAATATACATCATATTTGAAAAGAAGAATGGATTTAATGTAGCTCATATTTGAGTTGAAATCTTGCTTCCATCCAAATGATAAGTTAAATGGTAAGCAATTGTAAAAAGTTTCACATGTATGTAAGAGAGATATCAATCAAATACGAAGATAAATATAAAGATATATAAGTTATTGTCAACACTCTAACCTCTCAATGTTAAATATTTTCAAAAGATCTTTATTAAGAAGGGTATTTTAGTTTTGTTTAGTTATACAATTCAAATGAGATGAGATGAGATGTTAATTAAATAAAATATTATTATAATATAATTTTTTAATATTAATTTTATATTAAAATTTAAAAAAATTAAATTATTTATTATAATCATTAAATGAAATAAAATGAGATGAAATAGTTTAATTTTTATTAACCAAATCAGCCTTATTGTTGTATGAGTGGCAGCCATTCAATGGGTGAGTCAGAAATTCACTAGGGGAGTAAAAGTCTAAAACCCAAATAGCAATTTAAGGACAATAATAAAGCATGAGAATAGTGGAAAAATAATAATTCAGCAATCATACTTAATAGTAATAATAATGCAGCCAAAGCTTCAACCAATAATGCAAATGGGAAAACGGAAGGATTTAACATTTGAAGCGACGATGTATGATTTTGATTTTTTTTTTTTTTTTTTGTGAAAGGTGTATGATGTTGATGATAGGTAAGGAGTGTCAATTTTTTAATATGAGACACAAATAATAAAAATATAGTTAGAATAATTAATCGATTCGGTTCGATTTAAATTTAATCCAGTTAATAATCAGATTGTATCAGATCCCACCATTTGGTTTAGTTGTCCTGAGTAACCAAAAAACTATTATTTGGATTGCTTAAGCATGGGCCATGTCATAAATTTTAATAAGAAATTAAACTTTAAATTAAAAAATATAACAATGATTTTAAAATATTTTCTTAAAATCTTCTTATATAGCTTGTATCTTGTTATCCAAATGTATGTAAGGGGCTTAGATATAGGGGGCTCGAGCCAACCAAGCAACCCCTCAGCTCACACAGAAGACCATCGACTCTAAAGAAAAAGGAATAAGGGGCACACTGCCTTGGTTCCCCCACTTACGCCACCTAATCCCAATAGAATTGAACAGGCGAGCAGGTAGTACAAGCGGGAAACCCATAATTCCCTAATAACAAGTAAGAAGAGAGTAGGGATCTAATGTATCACACCAACCACTAGGCAAATGGGACAGAAGATCATGTTACATTTATGTTATCTAACTGGGGACACAGTTGATGTGACATATACATCTAACACAGGGAATGGGTAGCTGACCCCTAAAAATTAGATATATAAGACAATCTACAAGTACTATGAAGTCTCTTTGAAATTTCTACTTACACTCTACTCTAAGGCGATATTGACTTAGGTATCAGAGATTCCTTGGCCACCACTACGGCTCCTATTTCGAGATATTTTCTTTGTATCCGCAGGCCCAAGACCGAAAATCAAAATTGCTGAGAGTCTAACCCAACGAGAACACATTTTCAAATAGCCCAAGAACAAGAGGAGGCAACATCAGGGAACATGGAGGCAATAGAGACGTTCAATAGTGCCACCAACGAGCAAAAAGAAGACACGGCGCCAAACAAGCGCACAATCCCTTGGGGGTACTAGATTAGGAGGCAACAATGAGAAAGAAATGGAGAAATTACAAGACATCCTCCCACCCCCACCGGAATGTACCCCAACAAACGGTGAAGTGCGAGACGAGCACGCACTCTGAAGGTGGAACCAAATGAGTCACTAGAATTGGTCTTGCTGAACACAAACTGCTAGGGGGCCACCGCCAAGATCAGCACTAGGATGACCCTCGAGATGAGGACCACTATGCAACAACACCTTGTGGAACACCGTGACGTCTTCGCCTGGAACCATGAGGACATGCCGGGGATCATGCAACGCCACTTGAGCGTGGATCCCAAAGCCAAGGGGGTAAGATAGAAGCACATGAGCTTCAGTGCAAAGAATAACGCTGCCATCGCCGTGAAAGAAGTCTTTACTTGTGAATAGAGGGAATGAGAGAAAAGGGTGCAAAAGGGTTGGAGAAAATACATAATCATTTTATTTTTTAAAAAAAGAAAAATATGAAGAAAGAGCTAATTAGTTTGAAGCTCACACCACTAAGAGAGGTCGGATAAATGTCTGTTCTCCAAACAAATTTTTGGCGCAAGATGAATACGAAAGAATGAATATTTTATGGTCAAAATATGATTTTGCCATCAATTTGGGCTGGCCAAATTTGGTTAGTGAGTTTGGTGTTTGTTAAAAATGTTGTTGATTTGTCAAGTTTAATGTAGATATAATTTATGCAATTTAGCTCAACTTCAACCAAAATTTAACTATAGCAATTTCACTGTTAGTGCTCTAAACATGTTGGGTTTATGGTATTTGACCCGTTTAACTATTCGGGTCAAGCCCATATGGCTAAATGTGACTTGTTTCCCGTGGATCCTGAGTCCAAATATGATTTGGGCCAACAATGGATTTGTTGAAATAAAATCACTCGTGAGCCCATTTAGATATGGACTGTGAGTCTGGTGTACTTGTTATGTGCTCGATAAAAACACATGGATATTTGAAAGGAACTTTTTGAGTCTTTGTTGTGAAGTTTGGCCCAAAACTCATGATCCAACGTGGCATTGTTCATCTAATAAATTCAAACCGCATGGCTTGATAGAGAGATATAAAGCCCACAACATAATATTATTTCTTCCATCCATTATCGTCCAAAAAACGTTAAATTTATAATTTCAACAAATGGGCCCCGATCCATGGAGCCCCTTAAATGCGAGAAAGTGAGAGAGATAAATAATATAGAATAAAGGGGAATGCTGCCACGCTGCCTGAGCGATATCGATCAAGTGTATCGTTTAGGTAATTTTTTTTATTTTCTTATTTAATGATTAAAAAAATAATTTTAAGTTTATTAATATATTTTTTTATTTAATAATTAAAAAAGTGATTAAAAAAATATTTATAAAAAGAAAAATACCCAACTGCCCTCCGGTATGATGCAGGTGCTCCATACAGACAAATTAGCATTCAGCCTCCTGCCTCCTGAGAGTCCAGGAATGCCGCTGCTAAGTAGTAAAGAGCGACATAACTACGGCATCTTTGTTCTCGTATGCAGGGTAAAAACAGTACGGCTATTCTACTATAATACGTCTTCATTTAATTTAATTTAATTTAATTTAAAAAATAAATTTTAAATTTTATGAATTAAATTTTTATGATATGACATGAATATATTAATTAATTCATTATTAAATAAAATTATAATATAGTCATAAGTAAGACCTCGTTTGGATTCAAAATTGATCTCAACTTATTTCATCTAATTATTATAAAATTTTTAAATTCTTATACAAAATATAATAAACAGTTCAAATTTTTCGAATTTCAAAACAATAATAATAATAATATTATTATTAAAAGTAATATTTCAATAATATTTTACTCAACTTACTATTCAAATCGCACTAAAATCTTTTAGCCACATGAATACTAATTGGTTTCTACTTTCTTAGAGCATTTACATCACATTTCTCATTTAATTTCCTATAATTTAGTTAAAATGTACATTTCTTAAAATTTTTTTCTAAATTTTTCTCATCTTTAAAAAACTTCATACATCTCGTTCTCTATCATTTATCTATTCTATTAAAATAATATTTATCTATTCTTTCTTTATTACTTTTTTCTCTTACTTCCATTTACAAACTTAATTACTCAATATTTTGAACTATTATTCTAGTGAATATTTTAAACAAAATTTTAAATTATTTTTTTGTGGATATGATAATATTTTTAAAATTAAATTTTTTTTCTTCATATTTTCGTAAATATTTAAGTTATTTTGAAAATTATTATTTAAAATTATAACAAATATAAGTATGAAAAAAAGTGTAAATGATTGGAAGAATAATTTATTTTATATATTATAATAAAATATTGATAAATAATAGTTAACGGGATAAATAGTAATTTTTTATATTTGAGAAATCACTATTTATTTTCTAAACATTTTTCATAAAAAAGGAATTTGGATGTGAGAAGTATTTTGATAAAAAAAAATGTAAAATCTCAAACCGAAAAAATAAAATTTATTAGTTTTCTTCTGAAGTTCAAATTTCATAAAATCTTTTAACAAAGCCGCCAGGGATAGAAAAAGAGCGAGGCAGCTCTTCAATTTCAAAATTTGGTTAGTCGAACATCATCTTAGACCTTTCATCTTCGGTACATTGAGAGGCAGCCATGCATGAGCCGTCCCAAACCATCACTGGCACGTTCCCTTCCCTTATAAATAAGTCTCAGTGCCACAGCAACTTCCTCAAAACAAAAAAATGGCTTTCCCTGCAAACCAAATTACCTATGATAACAAGCCCTCCATTGACGAAGAAGATGGGAGGAGTCGAATATGCAGGCGCATTGGCCTGCTCTTACATCTTCCAAATGGTGTCATTAGAGCTCGATGTGCTTGAGATTATTAACAAAGCAGGCCCAGGCGTCCAACTCTCACCCCATGCCATCGCTGCTCAGCTTCCAATTAGTAATAATAATCCAGACCATGCGCATGCTGTTTTGTTGGACCGCATGCTGTATTTGCTTGCTAGTTACAATATTCTTAGTTGCTCTGTGGAGTCCCTCGAAGATGGAGGAGGAGTTCAGAGACATTATAGTCTCACTTCTGCTGGGAGGTACTTTGTGAGAAGCGAGGAGGGAGGATCCATGGCACCCTTTTTTCTCCTCACTCGTCACCAAACTATTATGGATATGCGGTACGTACGTACAGTAGTTATCATCTTTCTTTTTGAATTCTTTATTCACTTACCCAGTGGCGGAGCCAGGAATTTATTTTAAGGGGGCCAAATACAATTATAACAGTATACATAAAATTTTTTTATTCTATTTTTATATATATATTTTTTTACGATATATAATAATATGATAGGAAAATTTACAATATAAATAAAATTCGTTTAATATAACTTATGTATTAAAAAAATATTTGATATGTCAATAACAATATATCATTGAAATGATATAAAGACATTCATACAAATATATTAAACAAACAAAATCATCAAGTATTGAATTTAAATCAAAATTCTTAACTAATTCTCTTTCAATATAGATAATGGAATGTAGTTAGAAATACTACTAGTTATAATTAGAATTTTTTTATTTATAATAAAAATTATTTATTTTATTTTATATAAGATGTGTTTTATTTATTTCATTTTTATATCAGATTAAATTTTATGGAGGGGCCAAAATAATTTTTAGAGGAGGGGCCAATACATGATAAATTAATATTATTTATTAAATAAAAAAAATTAACGCATATATATTTTTTTTGGTCAAATTGTATGGGGGCCTTGCCCAAGCACCTACCTACACTAGTGATATTCATAGCATGCAAGAAAGAAATACTGACAAGTACTGGACCGACACTTAGTAATACTATATACTTTGATTAGGTTTCACTTGAAGGATGCAGTGCTTGAAGGTGGGTTCCCATTTGAGAGAGCTCATGGAATGTCGATCTATAAGTACAACGAAAAAGATCCTATATTTGGAGAGGCTTTCAATTTTGCCATGAGTCAGTACTCCATCCTTGTGGTCAAACAAATTCTCAAGAAATACATCGGTTTTGAGGGCTTGACAACGTTTGTAGATGTTGGTGGTGGAATAGGAGGGACCCTAAACTTGATCATCTCCAAGTACCCTTCCATTAAAGGCATTAACTTTGATGTGCCTGAAGTATTGCACAATGCCCCACCTCTATGTATTACATTTTAAGACATAGAAACTTTTGTCTAATGAATAAACTTTTGTCCATCAAGAGAACTATTTCGTTTGTAAATAAAACGATCTCATAAAAATAAACTCATGAATTGACATTATTTGACATTATATATCGGATTATAAAATGTTGTTCTACCATAAAGTATATTGACACATCGTATCAAATTACATCAATTTGTAAATTTAGTAAAATCATTTTGCAAATCTAATTAGCAATTCTCTTATTTATATTTAATCTAATAAATTGAGTGACGGTTTCACATAGGCATAGAACATGTCGGTGGAGATATGTTCAAAGAAGTACCAAAGGGAGATGCCATATTGTTGAACGTAAGAGTTTAAATCTAAACCATGCACTTTTGAATGAACTAGAGACTTTTCATAATTTTGTAATGTATGTGTACATGCATTAATGACGACAGCTTATTCTTCACAATTGGAACGATGAACAATGCTTGAAAATACTGAAAAATTGCTACAAAGCCTTGCCGGAAACCGGAAAGGTAATTATCATCGATCCAGTGTTGCCTGTAGCCCCAGATGCAACCAACTTTTGCAAGTTTGCCACACAAAGTGACAATATAGTGTTCAATAAGCTTGGAGCTGGAAGGGAGAGAACAGAGCCTGAGTTCAGGGCCTTGGCAACTATAGCTGGATTTTCAGACTTTCGAATTGCATGTTGTGTTTGTGCCTATTTGGTCATGGAGCTCTACAAATAATAATAAAAAGAGTCTCATTCCCGATACATAGGCATCCATAAAGGATTCCACAAACTGATGTGACATTATGCCACCTTATTTGTCGCTACTTGAGTTGGTCCACCTTATGTTTTATCATTTTTAGTCATTAATGCCTGAAATGGTACATCTTGGAGAGGGAATTGCCAAAGTTAGTTAATTTGATTCGTGTTGCTGTGTAACATGTCTGTCTGAAATGAAAATAATGCAAGGCATACATGGAGAGGTTATTTGTTGAAAGGGAAAATAAAGATATTCAAGGGCAGGTCATACCTTTAAAATCTCAATATAGAGACTTTATGATTATAAACTCGAAAATATTTAAATTGTTATAAATAATGGTTTGCTTTTTAATTTTATTTTATCTACAAAAGATGATTTTCGGGTAGTAAGATACTATAGTAGCTCAAAGTCATTTAAGCTAATTAATAACTAACCTAATATAGAGTGTTTATCTAAATTTTAGTTATCTTAACAATGATATGCTTACAACTTATCTTTATAACCTCTTTTATAATCAATTAATATAATTGTCATTTCATTGAAAATAATTTTAAAATAAATGTTTTAGTCACAAAACATCTCACAAAAATAAATTTACAAATTGACGTGATTTGATATGATATATTATATTATAAAAGTACTTTTATTATAAAATAGATCAAATAGCACTCCCAATAGATTTTTAATCCTATTCTTTGAAATATATAATCAGAATCTATTTTACATATTGACTTTTACGATATATTATACATTAGCTTATTTATTTATTTTTCATATCATTTAAATATTATATTTTTTAATATTTTTTATTAATTTCAAATATTTTCTCTAACTACCTATGATATCTTTATGTATTTTGATATTTGCAATATCTCCCCATATATAATATCATATAAATATATTTATATACTATTTTAAATCAATCTAAATTTATAAATTAAATTAAAATATAAATTAATTAAAAAAATAAAAAAGAACATCTTTTGTCTTTGTTTGAAAACAGTTCACTTGAAGATTTGTAATTGTTATTGAAAAGGAACTCAAAAGCTAAAAATCATTATTTGAGCAAAACTGGGTCTAGGGTGTTCTTTGAGAGATACCCAAAATCTTTGGCGCCAAAGAAAGAAAAAGCGTGGGAGAGAGAGAGAACAAAGAGATTTTTTTGAGGGAGGGGGGAGAGAAATAAATAAAAGACATTTTATATGGATGAACAGTTTCTTCTAAGTATAGATGGATCCATATAATAAAATAGATAATGAAGATGAATTACAAGTTACAACATCTATTGCAGGTCATTTTTGAACAAATCTCTTTATATTTTAGAGAAAAATATATATTATTAGAAAATTTATATTCTAACGTATTATATGAAATTATATCGATTTGTGAAATTACTATTATAAAATCTTTCTAACCACAACACTTATCTAATTTTAATTTTATATAATTACCTTTCATTTTATACAAGTCGTAAAATCGGGAGGAATTGGTTTGTGATTGGAGAGTTAAAAAATCACTTTTCTGATCCGTCATAGATCAAAGATATATTCTAAAATATTATTTAGATGATGAGTTAAGATGAGATGAAGTTGCAAATATCCAACCCCTCAACCATCTACAAAACCAGACATCTTTTTCGGCACGGAGGAAGAGAAGCATGTAATAGAACTCGAAAATAGTTTAATGGGGGAGCTTTTAGGAGTAAACTGTAAAGTTGACGAAGAGGACATCATAGTCCCATTGAAAATAATAATGTTTAGCTCATAATAAATAAAAAGAAAGAATAAATTAAAGTTCATAGCTCCGACAATCTGACCTCAATGCAAAAGACTGTTTGTCGTCCACCCCTAAAGTTCATAACTCCTTTCCTTCCAGAACTTTCCCTTCTGCCTTCCCCTCAACTCTTTTCCTCTCTCGGTTCGGAGGAAGAACTGAAGAAGCAAAACCCAAACCCTAAAAGAAATCCAGAACCTCATCAAAATTCTCATTCCCAGTACCTAAGCCAAGAACAAGCACATATTCTTTTGGTGCCAAAAATCGTACCAATCTCAGACCCGTCTCTCTATATTCCTTGCTGTGTTGTTGGAAAAAAGAACCTCCACAACTACAAGAAATAACTCATCTTTAGTTCCACTCCTCTCTCTCAAATGCACTTGTTCTTGTAACATAGCCAAAAGAACCCATTTTTCTGTTAAGAGGGAAGGATGCCAGATCAGAAACCTATCTCCCATAACACTCTCTGCTTGCTGCTTTTGCTCTCAATCTTGGCAAATGTAGGTCTTGTTAGCTCCAAGTCCACCATTGAGCCCTGCTCCAACTTCGACTCGTGCAACGCCCTGCTGGGCTACACCCTCTACACCGACCTCAAGGTCTCCGAGGTGGCTTCCCTTTTCCAAGTCGACCCCATTGCCATCCTCACCGCCAATGCAATTGACATCTCCTACCCTGACGTCGAGAACCACATTCTCCCCTCCCAGCTCTTCCTCAAAATCCCCATCGCCTGTTCCTGCGTCGACGGCATTCGCAAATCGGTCTCCACCAAGTACAAGACCCGCCCCTCTGACACTCTATCGTCCATTGCCGATTCCATATATTCGGGATTGGTCTCTGCCGACCAGATTGGGGAGGCCAACTCGGTGACAGACCCGTCTGTTCTCGACGTGGGTCAGACCCTTGTGGTGCCGCTCCCGTGTACTTGCTTCAACGGGACCGACAATGCCCTACCCGCCATCTATTTGTCGTACGTGGTGACGCCGGTGGACACATTAGCCGGGATTGCGGCAAGGTATTCGACCACTCTTACTGATTTGATGAATGTGAATGCCATGGGGAGTACAGCTATTAAGGCAGGAGATATACTTGCTGTTCCGTTGCCAGGTATAGTTGTCATTTTACTTTTATTTTAGCAAGTGTTTGTTTTTGGTACTTAGCATTGCTATAACTTTCTATATTTGTGCTAACTGAATTTGATGTGAATTTTTGTATGGGGCTCAGGGGTTTTAGTTTCAATGCCAACATTTGCTCTTATTTTTCAGGTTTTTCGCTTTAAAAGTAAGGTGATAGTGTTGCCTATCTCAGATAGTTTCATTTAATGTTGATGCTCAATTGTGTAGAACTTGTGTTAAGCGCTCGGCATTATTGTACCTTATTTTTTTCCATATTAGTTTGGATATAATGAGTTGGCAGGCTTTGGTAGCAAAGAATAGGTGACGACTTAACTTGGGCTCCATTGATCTTAAATAAGTTGGAGCTTTTGTTTGGTAAAAAATTTCACAGGTGGCATCTTTTATGTCTTCTGAAATTAGTTTGGATGTAATGAATTTGCCTGTTTTGGTAGCAATTTGCTTTAACAGGTGGTACCTTTTATGTCTTCTGAAATTAGTTTGGATGTAATGAATTCTGTTTTGGTAGCAAAGAAAGTGATAGCTTCACTTGTGCTTCCCCTTAAACATGTTGGATCTTTGGTTTTGTACAAAATGTGTGCTTTCTCATGTGGTGGTTATGAAAGAAATGGCCGTGGTAGTAAGGTGTTATGCTCGGTTCTTGTGTTACAGCCTGTGCGTCTAATTTTCCAAGATATTCCTCGGATTTTGGCTTGATTGTACCAAATGGAAGCTATGCCATTACAGCGAGTCATTGTGTGCAATGCAGTTGTGGGCCTGGGAACCTCAAGTAATTTAGCAACCTTGATTGCATTTTGATTAATTTGTTGTTAACTTTGATCTTTTTAACAATCTAAGGTTCTTGGATTCTAGTGTTAATTGGCTTTCTTGTGTGTTTACACAGATTGTACTGCATGCCTGCTTCGTTAGCTGTTTCTTGTTCAAGCATGCAATGTCGAAACAGTAACCTCATGCTTGGAAACACCACGGCGCAGCAGACTAGTGGTGGGTGCAATGTTACTTCTTGTAGTTATGGTGGTTATGTCAATGGGTCCATTATCACTAGGTATGCCCATCCTGTATAATTGTATGATTCATTTTATTTTATCTTTGTATGTTCATTTTGTAATGTAAATTCATAAAGAATCTCTGTTTGAAAGTTTAGCTGATTCAATCCTTTTTCCATTTTGCAGTTTGTCTACATCTCTTCAACCTCGATGCCCGGGTAATTGATTGTTACCTGCTGTTTACCTACCCATGGAATATAAATGTCTTTCCTTTTTCCCTTAATTAGACAGTCCCCCTCCCTGGCCAAGCTTTTCGGTGAAGTTCTTCTTGTTACCGTTTTGGCAAGAATGGTATTCTGGAAAAGCTTTTTATACAGTGGAAATTAGCAGTTCAAATTGAGAATCCTATCAATTGGGTTTCCAAGCATTTATGCAAACATTAACCTATTTATTCTGAACAGGGTCATAGGAAATCAATAAATTGCAAAATCAACAAAATCAAGTTTAAATACTGATTTAAAATTGATAAATCTCATTCTTATGTGAAAATTTGATTAAAGCATCCGTGTATAGCGTCAGGTTGAGGCAATCTGACTGATTAAAGCATCTACAAGTATAGCCTGTAGGAACATCCATGTGATTGTTGTAACTCTTAACTTGTGTTTGCGTTACTTTTTTGAATAATTCAGGGGTCCAGCAATTTCCTACACTTATAGACCCACCTACTTCAGTGGCACGGGAGTCAATGTTTGCGCCTTCGCCTTCACCTCAGTCTGATGGTGCTGGAACAACACCCATGTCTCCCAAGTCTTCAGTGGTTCCGACTACGACTGGGTCACTACCTGGATTTCCCCCTGCCAGCAGTCCTATTGGGAGTACTTCTCATGCTTGCTCTTTGAGGAAGTCGTTTGCCACTTCTCCATCTGCACTTGTCTTACTTTTATTTGTCAAGTTCTTACTGTCCATGTCATTGTAATTTTGCTGATATATGGTATGCCTTCATGGTGCCGCCGGTGTTCCACCTGGTTATGTTTTTGACTGGTCCCAGTTGTCTGTTGTACGCAACTCTTGTTTATTTGTTTGTACTATTAAACCCATTTGTGGTTGTGGTGAATTTTGTTTTCTGGATGTGCCTAGTGTGTTTTTTATTTAACTGCCTTACAATTTGCTCTGAGTTATGACCTATTGCCTTCCTGTAATCTATTCTAGTTATCATTATCAGAGCAGTAAGAAGTTGTCTTGGTGACTGCATTACCTTGGAAGACTTCTATGATCGCCGATGCGCTAAAAATTACTTTCTAGTGGTCCCTATCTCAAATACGTAAATTCCTGCAGCATGAAATGCTCGAATGTGTGACTGAATGCAAGTCTCTGCAGGATGTTATTAAACTTCATTTGTTTTATCTTTGCTCATTTCATGATCCAGGAAACACCTCTTTTAGCATCTATTCTGCTGATAGGATTACTGCTATATGATTTGAATACATGGTTTTTTAACCTCCTCCATCCTCTTTGTTTGCTGGAACTGATCTTTGTGGATTCAATTTGTCTGGTCTGTGTGGCAGTACGTATTTAATACATGAACCATAGAAATTTTCCTCTTGTTTAAATGTGGCTGCATATACATGAAATTAGTTACAAGTTCTTGAGTTGGTCCACCTTATTATTTATTTTTATTTTTGATCATCAATGTGTGTAAAATGGTACATCTTTGAGAGGGAAATACCGAAGTTAGTTAATTTGATTCTTGTTGTTGTGTTGAAAGGGGAAGGAAATAAAGAAGTGCAGGTGATAACCTTTAAATATCAATTGCATTGACAATATATTATCTAAATTAATTAAAAAACAAAACATAAACACACTGGATATAAATTTATTTAAGGCTATTTTTTATTATATAAAGATTTTAGCTGCAAATCTCAAATAGGCAAGTTTTATACAAATCATTTGTGAAAAAAATGGATTCCACTAATAAAGAATAGTTTTTTTATCACTTTTTTTTTTCAGATAGGGTCCACTTTTTTACGAGGATTTATATGAGGTTTGTCTGTTTGTAATTTATATAAATTATTTCTCCAAATTTAAATTCCCTATACATTTTATCTAATTGTTAGAATGGAGAATGGACCATTGTTGTTGGTTTTGTTTTTTGTACTTTTCTCGTTACAATCTGACAAATCACGTCAAGATATGTCAGTTTGTAAGATTACTTTTGTATAACTTTAGCTAAAACATTTCTCAAATAAGAATAGTGCTTATCAAATAATAAGGATGTAGTGTTTTTGTTATATATCATGAAATGATTGTTCTGCTCTTAAATTTGATACTTCTTGCAGTTGATGGGTAAGGAATGTGGTAGTTTGTTGCTGAGTTTTTAGGGGTCTTTCTGTGGAATCTAAACATTGTTTTTCTTTATTGCATCTTCATGAATACCCTAATTAAGTTAGTATATAATATATTTCGGAAACAACTATTTGAATAAAAAAATAATAAGGCCATTTCTGTTTTCATAATCATAATTGGCAATCCCACTTGATGGTAGAAAATGCCTTTCCATACCCAAAAAACGAAAAAAAAAAGAAAGAAAGAAATTTATAAAGACATGTGAAAAAATTAATAGCCTTTTTTTTAAATAATATGTTCTCAATTTTTTTCAATATTCTCAATGAGAAAATATTGGGAGCAACCCCTGTTTGGGATCAGCCGATTGCACACCAAACGTGGCACTAGCTAATGACGAAATTGTCCCTTAACTTTCGATTCCCCCTCAGTATTTTCACATTTGATTTTTGAGAAGAGAAACCATAGGACTCGAACTCGAGCTTTCCGTTTCGTGTGTCAGCATTCCCCACCAGCAAATGTTTGATGAGAGAGAGCTGATGAGAGAGATCTTGAGGAGAGAGAGAGAGCTTGAGGAGAGAGAGAGGTCGCATAGAGAGAGAGGGATTTGCTGAGAGAGAAAGTTTGATGAGAGAGATCTTGAGGAGAGAGAGAGGTCGAAGAGAGAGAACTTGAGGAGAGAGAGAGGTCGAAGAGAGAGACCTAATGAGTGAGAGAGCTTGATGAGAGAGAGACATAGATGAGAGAGAAGAGTCTAACAATTAAAAGAAATAAAAAAATAAAAAGTGTGTGTAGTGTACATCGAAACAGTTGCGGATGCATAGCAACTCATTTTCAATATCTTTTCATACATTAACGTGATTGCAACGCTTTTTCACTGTCAACATGAAAAATTAACCAAATTAAAAATTAAATGAAAAATGAAAAAGAATCTTTTAACCTTTTCTTTTTTGTGAACTTATTCCTCTGGTTTGGTTTGATAGTAAAATAAGAATTTTGAGTTTTAAGATGAAATATATTATTATTGTTTTGAGATTTGAAAAAGGTGAATTATTTATTATATTTTATATAAAAATTTGAGAAAGTTGTAATGATGAGATAAAAATTTTAAATTTGAGATAAAAATTTCCAACTGTCAAACCGAACCTAATGTTTGACAAAACTTTTATCATGACTATTTTTCTATTTATTAGAATATAATGTTCTTGTATTCTAATAATAATAATAATAATAATATATTTATATATATATATATATATATATGAAAGTATAAATGTGGTAAAAGAAATAAATAATAATAAAAATTCATATATTAAAAAAAAATGCATTCCCAAGAGAGAGAGAGATTTTAATTAAAAAAATTTATTTATCTCCTATTTTCTTACCACGATGTAAATAAGGCTACTCTAAATTGACTATGTCAAACTTAAGTTTGGCTTCCCAATATAAACACAAAATTACAGTCCTTTATTAATTAATACAATTTATATAAAAGTTCAGCTTTTATAAACTCAAATAACTTCGTATTTACTAGAGAGATTAGAAAAAATCATAATTATAATATTAAACATCTTAATTAAAACCTTAATATACATATTGATATATGTATATATAGACTTTATAAAATATTAGCCAAAAGTCAAAACTTATATGCGAGAATCTGTAGATAAATTTATAAAATATAATATAAAGTGAAGTAACTCGCGATTAAACTCCAACTTCTTTAGATATTAAATAAATTTTTTGAAAACATAAAAATTTAATTCAATGAAAAATATGAGCTGACTACATTTAAATAAAAGTTAAATATAAATGAACAAAATTTGAGTTGATATGTTAGCATTTACTTGTATAACAATATTTTTTTTAGAAATATTCTAATTATAAAAGAATATATAAAAGTAATTTTATAAATTGACATGTTTGATACGGATCATCAGATTCTAAAGTTATTTTTATTATAAAATAGATCTAACGAATCACATAAAATCATGTTAATTTATGAGATTATTTTTATGTAATTTTTTGTGACGGTAGAATTTCTTTTATATATATATATATATCACTTGTATAACAATATTTTAAGCTATAGTAAAGGGAATAATTTTCTTTGACCGCTTCATTTGTATAAATAGAGAATTGAGTTGAATTTAAATGGGAATGATGAGATGTTTTTGTAAAAATAAACCAGCTTTAAAAGTTGATGAAGAGGACAAAATAGTCCAATTGAAAAAATATTGTTCCTAGCTCGAGGATCTGACATTCTGACCTCTATGCAAAAACCCGACTGTCGTCCACTCCCAGAGGCCAGAGCTCCTTTCCTTCCAAAACTTTGAACTTTCCCTTCCCCCAACTCTATCCCTCTCTCTGTGCGCTGCAAGAAGTGAAGAAAGAAGCAAAACCCAAACCCTAAAAGAAACCCAGAAGTTCATCAAACTTTTCCTTCCCACTACCTAGAAAAAGCACATTTTTTGTTGTTGTCCAAAGTCTCACCAATCTCAGACCCGTCTCTCTATATTCCTTGTTGTTTTGTTGGAAAAGAACCTCCACAACCACAAGAAAGAACTCATCTTTAGTTTCATTCGTTACACCCTGTCCCCCTACTCCTCTGTCTCTCTCTCTCACATATGAACATGTTCTTGTAACGTGGCCAAAAGAACCCGTTTTCTGTGAGAGGGAAGGATGTCAGATAAAAAACCCGTCTTCCAGAACACTCTCTGCGTGCTGCTTTTGCTCTCAATCTTTGCCAATGTAGGTCTTGTTACCTGCAAGTCCACTATTGAGCCCTGCTCCAACTCCGACTCGTGCAACGCCCTGCTGGGCTACACCCTCTACACCGACCTCAAGGTCTCCGAGGTGGCTTCCCTTTTCCAAGTCGACCCCATTGCCATCCTCACCGCCAATGCAATTGACATCTCCTACCCTGACGTCGAGAACCACATTCTCCCCTCCCAGCTCTTCCTCAAAATCCCCATCGCCTGTTCCTGCGTCGACGGCATTCGCAAATCGGTCTCCACCAAGTACAAGACCCGCCCCTCTGACACGCTATCGTCCATTGCCGATTCCATATATTCGGGATTGGTCTCTGCCGGCCAGATTGGGGAGGCCAACTCGGTGACGGACCCGTCTGTTCTCGACGTGGGGCAGACCCTTGTGGTGCCGCTCCCGTGTACTTGCTTCAACGGGACCGACAATGCCCTGCCCGCAATCTATTTGTCGTACGTGGTGAGGCCGGTGGACACATTAGCCGGGATTGCGGCGAGGTATTCGACCACTCTTACGGATTTGATGAATGTGAATTCCATGGGGAGTACAGCTATTAAGGCAGGAGATATACTTGCTGTTCCGTTGCCAGGTATAGTTGTCATTTTACAATTTTTTTTTTTGGTGGCTGGTGTTTGTTTCTGGTACTTAGCATTGCTATAACTTTCTACATTTGTGTTAACTGAATTTGATGAGTTTTTGTATGGGGCTCGGGTGTTTTAGTTTCCATGCCAACATTTGCTCTTCTATCTCAGATTTTCAGCTTTAAAAGTAAGGTGATAGTGTTGCCTATCTCAGATAGTTTCATTTAATGTTGATGCGCTATTGTGCGGAATTTGTGTTAAGCACTCGGTATTATTGTGCCTTCTATGTCTTTTCAAATTAGTTTGGATACAATGAATTGGCGTGTTTTGGTAGCAAAGAATAAGTGATTACTTAACGTGTGCTCAAATTGGTCTTAAACACGTTAGAGCTTTTGTTTGGTACAAAACTTGTGCACAGGTGGTAGCTTCTATGTCTTCAAAAATTAGTTTCGATGTAATAAATTTGCCTGGTTTGGTAGCAAAGAATAAGATAGCTTAACTTTTGCTTCGTCTTAAACACGTTGGAGCTTTTGTTTTGTACAAAATTTGTGCTTTCTCATGTGGTGTTTACGAAAGAAATGGCCATGGTAGTAAGGTTTTCTGCTGGGTTCTTGTGTTTCAGCCTGCGCATCTAATTTTCCAAGATATTCCTCGGATTATGGCTTGATTGTACCAAATGGAAGCTATGCCATTACAGCGAGTCATTGTGTGCAATGCAGTTGTGGGCCTGGGAATCTCAAGTAATTTAGCAACCTTGATTGCATTTTTATTAATTGGTTGTTAACTCTGATCTTCTTAACAATCTAAGGTTCTTGGATTCTAGTGTTAATTGGCTTTCTTGTGTGTTTACACAGATTGTACTGCATGCCTGCTTCGTTAGCTGTTTCTTGTTCAAGCATGCAATGTCGAAACAGTAACCTCATGCTTGGAAACACCACGGCGCAGCAGACTAGTGGTGGGTGCAATGTTACTTCTTGTAGTTATGGTGGTTATGTCAATGGGTCCATTATAACTAGGTATGCCCATCCTGTATAATTGTATGATTCATTTTGTAATGTAAACTCATAAAGAATCTCTGTCTGAAAGTTCAGCTGATTCAATCCTTTTTTCATTCTGCAGTTTGTCTAAATCTCTTCAACCTCGATGCCTGGGTAAATGCTTGTTATCTGCTGTTTACTTACGGGTCACTTTCTTTTTATGAACTTCCATGAAATATGAATGTGTCTACTTGTAAAATTTCTTTTACCTATAAAAAGAAATGAATGTGTCTCTGTTAAAATCTGATTAATGCATCCATGTAAGGCGTCAGGTTGAGGCATTCTGATTAAAGCATCTATTAGTGTAGGAAAGCATCCATGTGATTATTGTATCTCTTAACTTTTGTTTTCGTTGCTATCTTGAATAATTCAGGGGGCCAGCAATTTCCTACACTTATAGACCCACCTACTTCAGTGGTACGGGATTCAATGTTTGCACCTTCGCCTTCACCTCAGTCTGATAGTGCTGGAACACTACCCAAGTCTTCAGTGGTTCCCACTACAGCCGGTTCACTTCCAGGACTTCCCCCTGCCAACAGTCCTATTGGGAGTACTTCTCATGCTTGCTCCTTGAGGAAGTCATTAGCCACTTGTCCATGTGCACTTGTCATGCTTTTGTTTGTCAAGTTCTTAATGTCCATGTCATTGTGATTTTGCTGATATACTGTATGCCTTCATGGTGGCACTGTTCTGCCTGGTTATTTTTTTGACTGGTCCCTGTTGTCTTCAATATGCAACTCTTATTTATGTGTTGGTATTATTAAACTGATTTGTGGATGCGGTGGATTCTGTTTTCTGGATGTGCCTAGTGTGCTGTTTTACGTAACTGCGTTACAATTTGCTGAGTTATTATCTATTGCCTTTGTGTAATATATTCTAGTTATCATTATCAGAGCTTTAAGAAGTTGTCTGGGTGCCTTGTCTTGGGAGACTTCTATGATCCAAGACACTGCACTTTTTATCACCGTACCAACTTCCACGCTTTTATCTTTGGTAAAAAAAATTACTTTTTAATGGTTCCTTTGTTGGTTGGAATCTCAAATACTTGAGTTCCTGAAGCATGAAATGTTCTGAGGCGTGACTTAATGGAAGTTTCTGCAGGATGTTATTAAACTTCATTTGTTTTATCTATAAGCATTATATGCACCAGGAAACACTTCTTTTGGTATCTATTATGCAGATAAGGATTGCTGCTATATGATCTACTTATTAAAAAAAAGGATTGCTGTTATATGATTTGAATATATATGGTTTTTACAGATATTTTCCTCTTGTTTAAATGTGGCTGCTCATACATGAAATTAGTTGTAAGTTCTTGATGTGTAGAAGTCTAGTTTCATCCCTAATTCAAAGGTTTGATAGATGTAAGTTGGGTATATACTGTATACTTCCTGCGTGCCTGAAGGGATTATTAGGAGGCGTCAACTTGTTGAAAGCTTTAGGAGGCTTTGTTTTTCTGCTGTGTATGTTTTTTTGGTTTGTGCAGGTGCTTTTCTCTTGGAGGTTGGATACCTTGAAGAGAGTATTTTCTGCAGTTNNNNCCCCCCCCCCCCCCCCCCCTCCCCCCCTCATTTTCGTTTATTTCCTCCTCCATCAAAGAGTAATGCATCGTAGAGTGCTCAAGTACTGTGCAATTACTTTGAAAAAGAGTAAGGTTTATTATTAAAAAATTAATTTTTTTTACGTGGATTTTATGCAGCGATTGTGCACTACACGACTGCAAATATCTTTTCTCTTGTTTTTAACTGAATTTCTTGTTAATATAATATACACTTGATAAATGGAGCCTGCCATATCTGCACATAATAGATTATTTGACTCAATTAATCACAAGCTTCAAAGAATAAAATAAGTTAGTTTTGATAATTGTTCTATGCATAGCCAAAGATCTCTTGCAAAATTTATAGATGCGATTCAAGGACGCAAACTCAATTCCCCCTTTGTTAATTCTTTATTTTCTAAACGAGGATGTTACTTATCATTTCATATAATATTCTTTACATATTTTAAAATTATTTTTTCTTATACTATACACTTTAAGATCATGACCCGACTTTATAATTTGTTAAAAATTCGAGCCATGAGTTTCGGCTGTCTAAATTGGAGACCTCCATGCTTTCGATCCGTGATAGAAAGTTGATATTAGAAGGAGTTCATTGCATCGAAAAACGAGATACCTTTGCCAAATCAATTTTTGTCATGTCTATAATATGAAGGGTGTAGTTACTATTTTCTCCAGATTAGCATTTCCATTTTAAAAAAAAAATCTCTTGGCCCAATTGGACAAAGTAGACATTGGACTTTATCTCCAATAAAGAGAAATAAAATGGCTTACCATGTTACAATTATTTTATAGCTAAGTTACAACTCCATATGAAATGGGTATGGTTTTGTAAATGTGAAATTTATTTTTAATGTACTGATTATATTGATTGATTCTAAAATGAATTATAAAATAGTGATAATAGAATTATGGTTGTGTAATTACTTATAATAGATTTTGAGTGCTTCTACATAGACCGATAAGCCTACTGATAGAATGTATCGATTGGTACGTTCTTTGTTTTTTTTTAACATTAAGAAATACACTTCTTGATATTTAAGAAAGAAAAATCAATTCAGTGCATTTCTTAATATTTAAAAAATAGAAATAAAAATAAAAATGCACCAATAGTGCAAATGCTCGGTAGACCATTTCTCATAGATTCCACTTTGTTTCTGCCGTCTTTGCAGAGATTCCCTGTTGAAAAATTCCCCCATGGCCTTAGATCCTAAGCTCTATGCAGGTCTCTCTCTCTGTGTGCACAGATAATTCCAGATTCTGTGTGGGTTGGATTGTGTTATTGCAGATGGAGATCTTTCTATCCCGTTCTTCAAATTATCTTGGAATCATCTACAAAATACAGTTCTACCTACCAAAACAATATATTATATATCTACCTAACTACCCACGTAGGAATTAAACAAAGGAACCACAATCTCTCCTCAAAATTCTTAACACCCTCGTTGGGATTCACATTGCACAGTGCAACAATAATGCATGACGCTTTTAGGTTGGGCTTTGGTACCATGTGTCATGACTCAAGAAACCAATACGCACATCTGTACTATACGCCAAAAAGGTTAGTCAAACTTACAATTGAAGCACTTCGGAATAATTCATAAAGCCCAATTCTACCAACTAAAGCATTCATTCCTCCTATGTAATGTGATTTTTTTGGTCTTTATAGAAATGCATGCATGCGTGCATCCATGAACTATATATAGGTTCACACGCATTTGAACTGCATGCACCTTGTTGGAAACTATGAATGATGCTGGTGCTTCTGCCATAAAAGACAATCGACATGGGCTATATGTGTACCGTATGCTTGTCCATATTTTGAAAGCATCACAAGAAATGTTCGACCTGTGGGTGAGTGGATATATTGTTTTGAAGTTATATTACACTGCTTATGACAGAAGTTATATTTCCATTGTATATTGTTCTTTAAGCCTGTCAAACATGAAACACCCATCGGTGGTAAATGAATGCAAGTTCAAAATCACAAAGGAGATCAAATACCTGCTGTGCTCACCACTCTTTTTAAGGGTTTTTTTGAACTGGATAGGGTATAACCTTAACAGGATGGCTAAATGCTCTCACCATTCCCTGATTAAGCTTAACAAAGGGTCTTGAATAATCGGAATTGGGGTTTTAAGGGAGCAAGAAACCTTTTTCTCCAAATAGGATATGTTAGCAGTACCTGGATGGAAAAGTTCTGACTATCATTATTTCTTATTCAAGTTTGTTCTATATTTTTGGAAAAGGTAAATAAAAACAAGGAAGATTTCCTCGGCATTTATAAGATGACTCCGCTTGGCTTCACAATTCCGAATTCAAGAGCAGAACTCTGGCAAAATAAATGAATGCAAATGACTCCTCTGGGCAACGATGCTGTGCTGGTTAAATCAATCATAATGAAATAAATCAATACAATCAGTCATTGTAGGAGTACAACAGTTTTGAAAGCCAGGGTGGTTGCATTTTATTTTTGAGGGGAGAAAACCAGGGTTATTTACAACCATATACGAGAGTCACAAAGTTTTCTTCTGACTGTCTCCAGCAATTGGCATTATGTCCAACTATATACAATTCAGAGCCTGTGGAATGACCATCTTTAGAGAGCCCTGAGAATGACTTTGCTGCTTGTGCGAACACCCATCGCGGCAAGTTTCAATATGGTGCGAGTCCTGTACAACCTGCAATTATAAGAGTGTCAATTCAGAGAAATTATAAGTGTTCACGGAAGAGACCTATAATGGTTAGGGACAGATGACAAAACCGTAAAAGCTATCAAAATACCAAGAGCTACAGATGCTGGCATTTAACCTGAGATGCTATTAAGTGCTTCGAAGCCATGGCTTCTGGATGTTCAGAATACGAGAGTTCCTGGACTCCTAAAGTGCTAACTGGCATGTGAGAATGCAGACCCAAACAGCACAACAGTACATGTAATTTAAAAAAAAAATGGTACAGCAGTAATGTGCACCTGAAGGTTAGGCAAGGACAAGCTTTAAAATTATGTAACTAATGCAAAAATGCAGAACGATACCATAAAATGTGCATGTCTTTCATTTTCATTACATGGAGAGCAGCAGCAATCAAGGACAACATTCCCAACAGCTTCCTAACTAAATAGCAAAAACCAAAAAAAAAAAAAAAATGAACTCACCCTGCCAGAGCAAGTCCCCAGGAGGACAAGGCATAAAACAGTTTCCCAGCATGCCATATACCTAACATCTTCTCCAGTTTGCTGACACCTCCTACTGCTTTTGCCACAGCTGCAAGTTTATAATGGCACGGAGATAAGTAAAATAGGCAACACTTCCCAGTTCACAAGACTATATGCCACTTGGAGATCAGCAAGAAAGATTGGTGATCATTATATCAATGAATAGATGCCAGATTTTGTAGCCTAGGAAAATATATCATAGGCATGCATCAAACTAAGAAAATAAGCATCTTGTTTTCAGGGTATTTATTTTGGATGCATTAACCTCCAACAAGGAAAGAGAGTCAAAATATAATTTTGGTCCCTGAATTATGTCTTAGGTTCCAAATTCATTCATGAACTACTGATTTTATAAGTTTCTTTCTTGAAGTAGCAGAAGATGGCCAAAAATGTATTTCTACTGAGAAATAATTATATGGAACATTGCGAGATCCATTTGATTGCCCATTTAACTTGTCCATGCTTATGATTTGAAATGTATACAAAGAAGCACACAAATATAGGTACCCTTTTCATTTTTGGTGGTTGTCACCTGATTTTATTTCCTGACAAAACTGATTCCAACTGATAGTACGTTCATTTTCTAATCTAGTAAGAGATTAATCATAAGATAAATCAGTAACTACCAAGAAACCTTTACCCACTCCTACTCAACATTATGAAAAAGTTACAATGATAATAACTTATGCGACCTTTATGAGAAAACCATAAGGGCATTCTTATGGGGGGGGGGGGGGATTGGGGGAGGAGAAGAAATTCCATCTAGTTAGCTGGAAGACAGTCTGTGCTCCAGTTACACAAGGGGGATTGGGTGTGCGCGATTTGAGAATGTTTAATAAAGCTCTATTGGGAAAGTGGTTATGGAGATATCATTCGGAGGAGGAGTCTTTGTGGAAGGAAATTATTGATGCCAGATATGAAGCTGCTCGGGATGGTTGGTGCTCCAACGAAGTGAGAGGGGGACATGGCGTGGGTTTATGGAAATTCATAAGGAGTGGGTGGTCTTGTTTTGAGAGACATGTCCGCTTTGTACTTGGAGATGGTAATCATATCAGCTTCTGGCGGGATTTGTGGTATGGAGACCATGCATTGGACATAGTTTATCCAACTCTTTTTCGTATTGCTGCTAATAGGGAGGCTTCAGTGGCAGATGTGCGGTTATTCCTTCATGGTGCACATCAATGGAATGTTCTTTTTATCAGGGACTTTCATGATTGGGAATTACCTATTGTCTTAGATTTTCTCAGCCTACTATACTCCATGGGGACTCCTATGGCACAGTGTGATCACTTGAAGTGGAGGTCTAATAATCAGAAGAAATTAACTGTAAAGGCGTATTACAAACTCTTCTCAGCACAAGACCACTCTCCCTTTCCTTGGAAGAGCATTTGGAAGTCTCATGTGCCCTCTAAAGTAGCCTTTTTTGTATGGAATGTAGCCCTTGGGAAGATCTTGACCACAGATAACCTGAGGAAGAGGGGGTGCATAGTGTTTGATTGGTGTTATTTGTGTAAAAAAAATAGAGAATCTGTTGATCACCTCCTACTAGACTATGACGTTACAAGGGAGTTGTGGGATGAGATTTTTCAAAGGGTTGACGTAGCGTGGGTTATGCCCTCGAGAGTGGTAGATTTGTTGGATTGTTAGAGGAAGATACAAGGATGTCATCGAGTGGCAGCAGCGTGGAAGATGATCCCACTGTGTCTTATGTAGTGTATTTGGTTGGAAAGAAATGCGCGCTGCTTTGAAGACGAGGAACGCCTTTTGGCAGAGTTGAAGAACTTTTTCCTACACACTTTATTGCTTTGATTTTCATCTATTGTACTAAATGGGGACAATGTTCATGAGTTCCTGTCTTTATTTCATCACATAGAATGTCCCTAGGTGTTATGTATACTTCCTGTGTATACAGGCTTTGCCTATTTTCCGATTAATAATATCTTTCTCTTACTTATCAAAAAAAAAAAAGGAAAACTCTTTTTGCAGTCCGTTAGCGTACCAAATTGCGCACCATGCTGACATGTAAAATGAAACGACGCGTTTTATTGAAATGATTTCTTCTAGACAAGTGAAATGGTGCATACTGAGCACTCCACCTTCTTCTCAACGCTGTGTTCCCTAAAAGCCGTCTCTCTTCTTCTCTACTTAGCGTCTTTTGTAACACTAACTCTAGCCAAAACCAATGAAAAAGAATGCTCTGCATTCCGTTGTAGCCTTTCATATCAGCTCATTCTCTCATCTTCTTCTCTCCAATCTCTGAACCCTAACCCTAGGCAAAGCCCCATGTGAATCTTCTATAGATCGGTATCTCTCTCTCTCTCTCTGCCCCCTTCTGTAATTGGTAAAATTTAGACAATATTAAGCAAGAACAGTTGAGACCTACCGTTAGACAACAACAACCATGAATTTATTCCCCATTGTTGAGAAATTGACTAATTTTTCATCCCGAAATGTGGTGGTCACTTAGAACCTTAAACCCATGGATTTTTTACCCCCAACCATCTGGGTTTGCTGCCTTCTTATCTAAGGAAGAGGTATCAGAGATTGCTGCCTCCTTAGGAGGTGGGTCACGGAGGAGAGTCACAAAGACCGACCAATCTGCAGCGGAGGGAAGAATGAGAGAGCAACGCCCACAAACAGCGAAAATGGGGTGCGAAGATGGGGATGGGAGATGAAAATGGATCTGGGTTTTTTTGCACTGGAACATAGACGAAGGGAACGCAATGTTTCTTCTTCTACCCTTTGAGATTTTATTTTTTTAATAAAAAAAAGTACTGCCACATCAGCTTGGTTCGCGTATTGGTCCGCCGAACGCTTGTACCTAGACGAACTCAAAAAAAAAATGCGAACTTTATGAAGTTTAAGACATCGTTAGGAAAAAAAGCATTTTGAAATGATTGGGATATATACTTACTTTTTTGCAGCTCTTCTGGTGTTAAATTCTGCATTTGAAAGGAAGAAAATGGCGTTAGATACAATACACTATACTTAATGTGGAATAAGAATCAGTAGCCATATACCCGAGCTCTAGGGTTTGACATAATGCATCTAGCCATAAAGTTGGCAACCCCATCCACAACATGCTCCTCGCCAACAACTATATAACTTTCATTGTCAATCCCGCTCCATTCCTCAACATTGCTAGGCACCATTTCATCTGTGACCCATACCCACCAGCTGGGCTCTTCGTTGTCAACTTTGACTAGAACTTCAGCCGAGTGCACATCATCAACTAATCATATAACCAAATACAAAACACCCAGAAAAAAGATTAGCATTATGAAACTTACATGAAAGAAAAAAGTGTTGGATTTGCTGTGTGCAAAGGTAAAAATCGCATGAAGGGAACAAAAATACCTGAGGCCTCTTTGAAAGGAAATTCATTGCTAGTCCCATTGACCGATGCCTGCTGGAGGGAACTGAGACGAGTCAAGAACTGCTCAGAATCCACCGTTGCTACGAGCCGGGCATACAACTGTAATTGCAAAACTAATACCCTATCATCATAATAATACTAAATCTGCCACGAACGACCAACTACAGTTACTTTCAAATATGATGATCTCTTTTCGCGTAAAAAAGTTCGTAGAACGAAAGTGCCACGCTATAAGATCTTGGATAACATAAAAGGAAGCGAAGGGCAAACGCCAAAATACAAAGGGAACACAGTTTCTTAAGAAGCTTTACAAATCCCTTTTTCATTCACATGAACCCACGTAAGCAATTCCAGAAAATCGAGCAGAAATGATAAAACTTCAAAATTTCTATCGCGTTAGGAAAAAATAGAGGTGACGTACATCGGAAGGGCAATCGTTGGAGGAAAAAGAGGATTCGGAGAGGTCCTGAAGGAGCCTCAGATTCTGGTCAAGCAAGTTCCTAAGACGCCGATTCTCCGATCGTAGAGATTCCAATTGGTCGTCCGAATTGGTCTTGGTCTCCGTCTCGGCTGGTTCCTGGTTATGGTTATGATGGTGTTGGTGGTGTTCCATGGCGGTCCAGGCGACGTCGGCTACCTCCAGAACCGTCTTGGCCACCTCTATTGCGCCGGGGCCTTTCATGGCTTTCTGACCTTTCCTTTCCAATTTCGGGGATCGGTGAAACCCTAAATCAGCTTTTTGTTATTTCCCGTTCCAATTTTATAACATCAGCACTATAAACTTATAAGACCAATAATTGAATTTAAATTTTTTATATTATAATGTGTAAATGATATTTTATTTCTTTTCACTCATCCAATCTAACGAATCGGAATCGTTAATAAACAACCTTCGTTAAGGGCGTGGCTCGACGGTTTAGTTAGGGTCATATTATTTTATTTTTAAATATTATTAAAATATAAATATTTTTGAATTTAATATTTAATTTTTTCATTTAATTATTATAATTTTTCTAAACTTTCAAACAATACACAAAATAATTTAATTTTTTTAAATTTTAAAACAAAAATAACATTATAAAAATTATATTATAATAATATTTTAATTTTATAATATTTTTATTCAATTTTTTTTAATTTTTAAAAACTCAATAAAACATTATAATTCAAATTATTTTACTATTATTTATATTTATTTTTTTATTTCATCTTACTCCTCAACCATCCTCTATTCAATTGATTTGATATGTATTAAATTTAATACAGTGACTTCCCTTTGTGTAGATTATTGTGAGTTAATGGATTCCGTAACAAAATTTACATATGTAATCACTTTTTCGTATTCTTTACATACTATATTAATATTATTAACTGTGTTATCTTTTTTAATATTAAATAATTGTTTTGACCAATTACATCAATATAATACGTAAAAAGTATACAAGAGTGACTATATTTAACATAACTCTAAAAAAATTAAATAAATATAAGATCTACATATAAAATTTTTAATAGTAGACCACACTCTTTTTTAAAATGATTGCTTACCGTTTACGTACTTTATGACTGTATATAATATTACTTATTTTACAAACTTTCGTATAAATGAAAAGAGTAATTTTGTAAAAATAATACTCCTGTAATTATTTTGTACTTTTTTTAACAAAAATATCCTTCATAAAAAAATAGTTTGATTCGAAATTGAGAAGTGCTATAGTCATAAAGAAATTATACAAAAGTAATTTTATAAATTGATATAATTTAATGTAATCTAATAACTTTACTTTATAATAAAAATAATTTTATAATTTAATAAATTATATTAAATTATATCAAATTATAATATTACTTTTATATAATCTTATACTGAGTATTTTGCTTTCGGAAATGAACATCAAGATCGTAGCTTTATCTTTGGATATAATTTGAAAATATTTGGCTCGAAACTTAAGGGCGGTTCAGATACAGAAGCAGCACGCAGAAGTTACATACACCGTAATAATTCCTTCTATACCTCCGTTCCAACTTCCAAATTGCCAATCCAAGGTTTAAGCACAGAAACACCCGCGGAGAGCTGACTTCACTCCATAGTCCGTCCATCCACACACAGAAATGGCGGACGAGGCGCAGGATAGCGAGAGCCCTAAGACAGAAACCAAGGATCTAGCGCACGACATCGAGTCCCAGATTAAAGGAGCTATGCGCTCTTGCGTTGCTCAATTCAAAGAACAAGCCGAGTACTCTCTCTCTCTCTCTCTCTCTCTCAAAAATCAATTGGGACTAAATTTTCTCCTGGGAGATGCTCAAAATTCCTTTCGTGATTGGATGTTATAAACTTATAGGGGTGGAGAAAAAGTGTTTTTAGTTCAAATTTTTTCGTGTTTGACTTATATAGTTGAATTGGGTACATGAGCATAATAGCAAGAGTAGTATGGTTTGTAGAAAGTTCTAGTAATAGTGGGTTTTGCGGAATATTGAATAAGAGAAATGCTACACAACCTCCCAACACTCTACACTCCACTTTTTTCTAATTTTTTAATATTTTTTTAATATATTTTTTTGAATTTATTCTTTTTAAATTAATTTAATTCTTTTATTCATTATTTATATATTAAATATTTGATAAAAGATAAAATAATAAAAATTAAAAAAAAAATGTGGAGTGTGGAGTGTGTGTGAATAGTAGGAGGTTGTGAAGATTTTTTCATTGAAGAACTAGGAATTTTATGCTTATATTTAATTTCTGGGTTTGAAGGTTTTCTTTGTTATGGGCTCCGTTCATGAAATAAAGGCTTATTCCAGGTACATAATTAACAGAGAAATATGTTCATGTGAGATCTAGTGCTTTTTCATACTTGTTGAAGCTTGAGTAATAGTTTAATTTCTTATCAGAATGTCCCTCTCTGTTGTTGTGTTATTAGATTACTATTTCTTGTTCTGGTTTTGGTAATTG
Source organism: Carya cathayensis (assembly GCA_011037825.1). Lineage (NCBI taxonomy): Eukaryota > Viridiplantae > Streptophyta > Magnoliopsida > Fagales > Juglandaceae > Carya > Carya cathayensis. Next base: position 457,104 of record QGSO01000171.1, read on the forward strand.
TTGTATGCTTGCCTTTTACAACAGCACCCAAACTTCTTATCTGTTTATTTACGTGTATTTAGCTATCTTGTTTTCCCTCGACCTATAAAAAAACAACTTGTTTTCCCTCGTCTTATTTCTGTAAGGACCAGATAGACACATACACGGATACATACAAACATCCATACATGTATGAATATGTATCTATGCTTATAGCTATATGTACGTATGTTTCAATGTTTTGAGTTTTCTTTGTGAAAAGGAACTGTAGATAATAAAAATAACTAGCAAACGGAGTTACTGTAGATGCCTATCTGTTTTTTCTTTTTTTGGAACAATGTTGGGGCTTGTCGTATGCATCAAATTCAGTAGGAATGTTTTTGTACGGATGATAGTTTACCATTAAATGTGCTGTTTAAGTAAGTCAAGATTTTTTTGGTTATGCATATTATTCCTTCTATTCATCAAGAATATATTGATTGATTTCATGGTGATAAAATCAATTAATTTGTAGGTTTATACTGCTACTTGATTAATTAGTCTTTCATCTTTTGCATAAAATTGTAAGCAAGCTATTTGCTTAAAAGTCATTTTATTAGTACATTAGTGAGCATTTTGGGCTTTGAGCCTGTCATGGGCGATTCAAAAGTTGAGTTATTGCTGAAATTGTTTTTAAAATGCAGTTCCTTGACATTTGAGGGGCCACGGAGATTGTTAGAGAAATACTTGGGGTTGGAGACATATGCTTTGGATGTGCATAAGAGACTTATAAAGCAATATTTACTGGAGGTACTTCTTCAGATCTAGTAACTTCTCATCCACTTATAATCTGAGTACCGTTATTGTCAGGGTAGTTTACCTATAAAAAAAGGTGTTGTTGGGGTAGAAACTCCGTGCTTTGATATTATTATTCTCAATAAAATCTTGTTTACCAATCAAAAAAAGAAATATTATCACATCTTATTTTGTGCCATTATCACAAATACAAATTAATGTGAATGAAAAGTAGAGTTATTGTCTAGGAATTCTAGAAACAATGTTTAGATGCTGTGAGGTTCAACTTAAGAACATGGATTGGAGAATTTCCCTTTTCTCAACTTTAAGCTAAGAATCTTAATGCCACAAATGCACCAAAAGGTTGTAGATGCAGCTTTCCAAAATCTTCCTACTCTAGTACTCTACTGAATAGCGTATAATTCCTAGCTATACAATTGATTTTCACACCCTGCTAAAAAAGAAATAACTTATTCTTCAATGTTCAATCAAACAAATAATTTTGCTTTCTGCTGAACCCAGATTTGCAGAAAGCAACCATTATGACTTAGAAAACCATAGAAAGAGTATAAAGGCCTAGGAGGATTTTCCCTTTGAATTACCCGAGGTACACTTGCGGGAAACTCCTTGCTGAGGGCCTATGCAACCCCGGGATTAGTTGAGACGCTGTTCTCGATACTTGGTGCCAATAAAAAAATATATATATATTTTGCCTCCTAGTGTGATGATGACTTATTTGAGTTGTTTTTGTTTACATATGATATAATCTAATCGTAGAACACAATGCACAACTTCTTGGGCAGGGGGTCATTTTCCACCCTGCCCACGGCCCGCCCTGAGCCACTATCTATTTGCCCCTGTCTAACGAATACCCGCTCTTCGCCCAACCAGAAATTAAAAAAAAATCCATGGGTCTCTACAACCAATCTTTGTGCGTAGATCTTGAAATATGTAGATCCATACCAATCCTTACCAAGCCATGGTCATAGATCTTCAAAAATGTGTAGATCCATACCAATCTCTATGCAAATCCATGAGTCTCCCACTTGCTTTCTATAGAAATGGGAGGGAGGCAAAGATGAGAGGTACCGTGGGCCACGACCAAGCCATTATTGTGGGTTTCTACAACCCACAACCAAGTTGTGGCCGTTGGTTGTAGTCTGTAGAGGCCGATGGCCATGGCCGTGGATCTCTCAGCCACAACCAGTTCAAGTGACCCACGACCATGGGTCTGCTAGAAGAAATTTGGAAGAAGGTGAGGAGGAGGAGGAGGAGGATGACAAGGAGAGGAGGAGATGAAGAAGAATGGGAGACTTGGCTGTTGGAGGAGATGAAGAGAAGAAGAGGAGGAAGTGAGTGGCAGGAGACTTGGGGGAGAGAAGGGTGGGTACCCATGCCCAAGCCTCGCCTGCTTTTAAGGTTTTAAGATTTTGATCAGCCTGCCAGCCTAGTAGCCTATGGGTGTGGCTGGATGGGCCGGGCAGGCTGTGTACAGGAGCCCGCCCACCAGGCCTATGTCCTACTATGGCCTTGCCATATCATCCATTCCAATTCCAAATAGATAGGGTATTGTTCTCTAAGTCATCTGTGTATGCTAACCCTCTTAGAGCTTTGATCTTACCCTTGAAACACGTTATGAGATCTCTAATGATGGATTCAGAAATCCAACTCCTTTACCCCCATCCTCCTTGGACCATTGACATAGATTGATATTTCAAATTTCGAACTATGTTAGATGGATGGAAAAAGATTTGACACTCTGGATAGACTTTGTAAGATTTTTTTACTTTTTCTTTTGGGGTGGGATGGGGGAGTTTGGGATTTAGGATTGGAGATTATTTTATTTTATTTTTTATATAAGAGAGATACAAGTAGAAGATGAGGTTGAGTACTGAAGTTAAAACTGTTGAGGCTTGCAATTGAGTTAAGAAATCTGCAATCAACCAGTGGACATAGGGACTGTGACAGAAAAACCCAAAGGTTTGGCAAAGGACAGGTTGAGCATCCTTCATGGTACATAGTCTTGAGGTTGGAAAATGCCTTTGGTACATTCTGTTACATTAGCCTAAGAACCTCTCATGAAGACTTTGTAGAGAATACTAAAGGTTTGCACAAGATGGTCAAAGATTTTACCTGTGTGGAGTGATGTAGGATCAGATCTAGGCCTATATTAACTATCTCTATAGTAATTTTTATGCTAGTTTAGCTTAGGTTATTTGTCTATTTGATATTGTCATTTTAATTTTTGATACTATTACTATTTTTTTGATGGTAAGTTACAGATGCACTCAATGGCCTTGAACCGACAAGTTTACCCACAACCTCAATTATAGTATCATTATCATTAGTTTTTTTTAATAAAAATCTCAATCTTATTAAAATCACAAAGGGGTGCAACCCAAGTCCACATGGTGGATACAAGAGAAAGCACCCGATTAATCTATAGTCTAGATTTTACTGTCAGCTCTAATAAGCAACATCAGTATATAGTGGAAAATTCTGATGACTGACGGACCTGGTTGGTTTTAGATTGCTTATTGGATAGCCATGTGAAAGTGGAGATTTGCCTTGTCTGCATGATAGCTCAGTGAATTAGACTTTAGATGATTTTAACAATTTTGTATGAATTCTGATCATTAATTCATACATTTTGTTTGGATACAAATTGTTGAGAAGGGGTGTATAAAGATATTATCTCATTTATGATTGGCTAAACTTGTCTATTCTATATGGCTAGTGCTTAGATGGTGCTGATTCTGACAACGCCTTGAAGACTTCTGGGGATATGGGGGAGAAAAGTGTGACCAGAGAAGTGGCTGACTCATCTGAGTGGCTTCATTCCAAGAAAGATGTAAAGGATTCGGAAGACTCTCCAGTTATGGGCCTTTTGACAAGACATAAAACTACCAAAGCTGGATGTGAGGAATCTAAAGCCAGTGAAAATAAAGAAGTTCCAAGTGAGAGCACAATAAAGAAAGCTGTTAGAAAAAGAGCTTCTTATATCAAAGCTAATTCCATGTATGTTGCTTCATCTGCAAATTTGTTACCAATTTTAATCTCTATCCATTAATGTACTTCAACATTCAGCGTATGATGTATCATAAATTGATTTTCTCTTTCCCCATTTTTTATATTTTGGCATTCTAATTGTTTCACTTTCTTTTTTCCCCCTTTCCAGGAAAATTACAATGGCTGAACTTCGTCGACTTCTGGAGAAAGATCTTGAACTAGAGGAATATACTCTTGACTCCCATAAGAAGTTTATTAGTCAACAATTAGATGATGTTGGTAAAATTTGTTCTTGCATCATTAACTTCTTGAAGCACACCATGCAGTTAACCTTGTTCACTATTATATTTAGGTGTTGCAATCTCGTGAATTTTCTGAAGAAAAACCTGCAAGTAATCTCAAGAAAGATCTTAAGAAAAAGTATGATGGGAAAGCATCCAATAGGGTCAGTAGTGAAGAGAGTTCTGATTCCTCAGATAGCAAGGATGATGAGGAAGAAGAAGAAGTGAGACCTCGAAAGAAAAATGTTCCAAAAGGAAAGATGCATAACTCGGATGTTAAAAAACGGGGAAGACCTTCAAAGGAGACCAACATATCTAGTGGTAAGCGGAGGAAGGCTGCGAAAACAATATCAAAGGAAAATTTTGATGCAAAAGATGGTGGAAATGTCTCTGAAGATGGTCAATCTGAATCATCTGAAGAGAAACCTGTGAAGGTTATCTAACTTATCTTGTTTTCCTAGCTCCTAAAAGCAGATCAAATAATAAATTGTTTTTTTGAAGCACAATTTTTATACAAATATGCAGAAAAAAAACATTTCAAACCCTGCATATGGGAAACAAGTGGAGCATCTGAAATCAGTTATCAAATCTTGTGGAATGAGGTTTTCTTATTTGACTCTTTTGTAATGGTTGTAGATTTTGTCAAGGTTGATGTCTTGATGTTATTGATCTCTTTCACAGTGTTCCCCCATCCATTTACAAGAAAGTAAAGCAGGTGACTGAGAACAAACGTGAGGCCTACCTGATAAAGGAGTTGGAGGAAATATTATCCAAAGAAGGCTTGTCTGCAAATCCTTTGGAAAAAGGTATCATGTAATTCAGCTTATTTTTGGTGTGTGCACTCGATCTTCAACTGTGAATAACTAGTGTGCTTATTACACTGATATGGTTTACTTCTGAAAGATGTTTTTGAAACCCAGTATAAGAAGGAACAAGTGTTCTAGAAGGTCATGGAATTCATTTCTTGTCAGTCATAGGGTCTATATGATTTTGTCATCCTCCTCTCACCGAAGCCAAGTTTTTTTTCAGTAAACCGAAGCCAAGTTATCAAAAGAGAAGTAATTTTGTCTGCAGAGAAAAGTAATTCCAATAAGTTTTGCTCTAAATACCATTAGAAAATATACTTGTTTAGGTCATCCTTCTTTTAATGTGGCCGTGAGTCCGCCCTTTTAGGCTAAGGTCTCAAGGTGGTGTTTGGAGGCAAATGCACTTGTGCGCCTAAAGGTGCCAAGCTGTGTGCACCTGTATAAAGATGGACATGATGTGGTTTCTTATGCTCAGAAATCAAGGAAGTCAGAAAGAAGAAAGAAAGAGCAAAAGAACTTGAAGGCATTGACTTGAGTAATATTGTGCAAAGTTCACGTAGGAGGTCCACAGCCAGTTTTGTAGCGCCTCCAAAGCCCAAAGTTCCAGTTGAAAGCAATGGTGACGATGCTGAAGATACGGAAAAAGATGACGATGAAGATGGCGATGATGATGAAGTAGACAGAGATGATAATCATGAAGATGATGATGACAGTCAGAGTGAAGAGTTTAATCAGGGTAAACTATTAGGAATTATTTTAAACTCTGTTTAAGTCACTTATATAATAGTTGCAGCAGTCTCTTCAATGAACTTTTCTAAACATCTTACTCAGTTCCCTAAGTCTTAACCTTTCATATGCAGATGCTGATGAGGACAGTGATTAAATTCTTCGTAACTGGTGGACTTGCAAGATTATGGATAACAGATAAGAATGTACAATTTATTTTATTATTATTCTGAATTTTTTTTTTTTAATTTTGTTTTGGGTGTAGTCTTTGATGGAGAATTCGCATTCAGCTTTGCCAACTAGGATTTTTAAGTTCAGCAATATCAGTGACTCAAAACTCCTTTGCCGGAGAAAGTAGTACAGGTATCAATGTAGTAGTATTAGTGATCTACCAAGTTTTGTATGCTGTCATTGTGTATAGCGTGTGACAAAGGCATGTGGCGGGTCTGTTTTGATTAATTTTACCACCCAAAAGAGCTCCCCACATGTATCTCGGTCACATTGATAGAGCAACAATGATTTTTTTGGAGACTGATAACAATTGGACAACCCCTCAAGAAAATTTGTAGCATTGATTTTCGATTTAAATAATTTCTGCAAGTAAAACTGGTTCATGGAATGCATTTTGTTTATCGGGCATTTGAAAGAGACGCAAGTCAGAAGACTCAAAGCCAAGTTCTTTATGAAATTTATCCTCTAGGGTAAGACTTCAAGTTCGGTTTGGTAGTAGAGAATTTTGAGTTTTAAGATGAAATATTAAATAATATTATTATTGTTTTGAGATTAAAAAAAGTTAAAAAAAAAGTTAAATTATTTATTATATATTATACAGGAATTTAGAAAAATTGTAATGATGAGACGAGAATTTTTATGTACTAAACCTCTATGGTTGTATATGGGTTGTAACCTGATTTGTCACAGAAACTGAAAAATGTTTACGGTTGTTTGGGTGCTGAAACAATCCAAAACCAGAACTGCCACCTTCTGTGACCACCAACTCAAAAAGGACACCATAATCTCGTTTACAATTGCATGTAAACAATCCTAACGTATAACCGAAACCACAGACATGAAAGGTGTTCAATGCCAACTATAGTAAAACCACCACACCCTCGACACCACTAGTCGAGCTCCTTAAACATCGGCAAATCCACGATTGAAACTCCATCTAATGCCCAAGTTCACTCTAATTGTTCCGATTGTGATGATCTTTGAACTGAGCTGCAAACTAAAAGGGTGCTAGTCACGCTCAGAATTAAGAAAGGCAGGTAGTGTCAGCATGTGAATGCCATATTCGTGATTTCTGCAATGAAAATGCAACCATGACCGGGTTCAATACGGATCTTTGGTAAACCAAAAGATGCAAGTAAAAGCTGGGCTTTTTCAACAATCTGTGGACACAATGGCATATGTAAAAACGCCATTGTAATACATAGAGTCACAAAATCATGAAGGCAGATACAACCTTGCTTCTGGTGAAAGTTCATGCACCTTGCGGTCCAATGGAGTTGGCTCTTAGCACAGGCATCGAATTGTTTATGATAGGGATGATAGTTTCACATAAGAGGGACCTATAAAATTACATGTCAATAAAATACTTCCTGTGTACTTGGGCCTATTTACTTGTTAATAAAAAATTATTATTGCTCAAAAAAATGAAAATTCGCCGAGAAATTTTTAGCATGTCGGTTTTCTTGTCTTTCTCGACCAAGTCCAATGATATTTTAGAACCTTTTGGTTGAAAAATGTGAAGGCTACTCCAGTTCATAGAAACATTTTGTTCATGACTTCATGAAGCAGTCAGCTCCCCCTGGGAAACGATGCGCCTGACTTCATTTGCAAGATCCATTACATGTTTGTCTTTACAACCTATAGAGAAAATTATAAAAAGAAAAAAGAAAGAGAAAATGAAAAGAAGAGGGTAAGCGAGGTTTTCCCGGTTAAAGAGAGAAAAACTGAAATATTCAATAGTAGAAATGCTGTAGGTTCTTAGAATAACCTTACCCATTTCAAGTAGAGCCTTTTCAAGTTGGAAAAGGTAGTCTCTGTTGGGACCTGATGGGCCTTCAGCGTGGATTATTTGTCTGTTTTAAAAGAAAATGATACAAATGAAGGAATCACTGAGTGACCGAGGAAATGAACAATTATGCATGGTCAATGAATTTGATCGTATTCGGATTCAGGATTTGGTGCAAAGTTTTCTTTTTCAGCAAATGCCAAAAACTAGATTGCATTTGAAAGATTCGTACTTGGCAATATCTTCAATAGAAGCAGGTCCCAAGTAATTCCTGTTGAGCTTCTGGTCTGGAGATGCAATGTACCTAAAAAGTGAAAATTTAGGTTTTGACCTGGTTGCATTGTGGCAATCCAACATGCATATGAAATGCATAGTCATTGAAGGCTTTTGCCACTTACACCATTATTCCAGAAACAGCTGGAGTTGTAGCTGTAGTTTCCTAAAACAGATTTCAATAGATTAACTCACATAGTTAATTGGTTCCTTACAATATTTGCACCGAACATGTAGAACTTACAGTGAAGAAATCAAGATAAGCCTTCTTGTCGTACTGCTTCTCCCTCACTTCTAAATGCTGCATACATACAAAGAAAGAAATCTAAATATATCAAACCATGACATCATTAATTGATTAGAAAGTACAAAGTGTGGGCTTGAGAAGAAATTCTGGCTGACGAGTGAGGTTGCAAAACATGGTAAGCATATCTTTATGAGCACAGAATTAAATTAACAAAATGACAATCAAGGGGACCAATTGATTAATAGTTGAAACATCTTCAAGCAAATTACAGAAGCGATTGGGATAAGTGCATTGCAAGCTTCAAAAAATTGATTTTTCACAAAGGATGTCTGTAAATAACAAGAGATTGGGATTCATCAAGATTCAAATCATTGTAATGCCCTCCCAGGCAGAAGAATGGCACCGGGATGCCATAAGAAATAAGCAGGGCTTTGCGAAAAGACCTTACCCCAAAAGAGTAGAACACTCAGTGGTAAAAGGAGGAACTTGTAATTACAGGCAAAGAGAACCAATTCATTAGTTTTAAAATAAATGTTAAGACGAAAAATACCAAAAGGGTTGGTGACTGACTATAAACCTTTTTATCAGGAACAATTATAGGAAACGAAAGAGATGATGACTATCAAATATATGCAGTTGTAAATACTAAGATAGCGGGATATTTTTTTTTTTCTTCCTTGGCAAAAGACAGTAGGAGATAAGCTATATATAGTATTTCTGCCTTTTTGCATTGAATATGCAATATATCATTTAACAGGTAACACGTATTTGATGATAAAAAGCATTGCATAACAGCGTTAATGAGAATAACCACATCAACTGAGTGCATCTCAAATTGAATTGAACTATAGGAGCAGACCTAAATGGACCTGTATAACTTGGCCATGACAGATATGATTGAGTGCAACCAGAAATGATGAGTAAGTAGAATGAATGCAAAACTTGACTTTGCAAAGGGGTGGTAGCCTCGTAAGAGTAGCATGTAAGAGGAAAGGTGCAACCTTTATATGGTCAACCCTCTGATAGAGAGAGGAAAGGTGAAACCTTCATACGGTCAACCCTCTGATAGAGAGAGGAAAGGTGCAACCTTTATATGGTCAACCCTCTGATAGAGTGAGGAAAGGTTTAACCTATATATGCGTGTGCATTGGTGTGGGTGAATGTGTGGGTGCACAAATGTGAAAATGAACTGTTTTCAACATCAAACGCTCAAATTTATAAATAGGTTCTCAGTGGATTAATGAAACTCGGTAATCTTGCTCCCTGCTTGAAAGCCCAAGCTACTAGCCTGCTGTTATTCTAAACTTGCCCTTGTCTCATAGTATGGAATAGACTTCCATGGCTACTAAGCGTGAGGGATCCTTTCCCAAAGAAAGCAATTAAGAAATTCAGTACTAGCAAAGAAGATGGAAAATTACGCTTTTAATAAACTTCCCAAAAACTAAACAAACAAAGCTCACACTACCAATGACAACAAGATAATAGATAACAACATTAGCAATCAAATCTGAAGAATTAGAATGAAAAGGGAAGGTGATGGTCTCGAATGGGACAAAAAAATAAGATTAAGATTTTTTACATTTGTTAGCAGCCAAACCAAGACAAAAGTTCAAATAATATACTTCAAGAAACGTACCGTTAGTGCAGTTTCTTCATCTTCCTTTGTAGAGATCTTGTAGGCAACTCCACACTATGACCTCGCAAAATCACAAATTTATCTATTTTTCACGTGTCTCAATTTATAATTTGGAGTTCACAATGAGGAAATTACCTATGCGAAGTCGAGAATAAAACTGGGATATGGCATACAAGAATAAATTTCAAGTGGGAAATTGATTGCTTATTCACGAAAGAAATTCCATCAACTATAAAAAAATGTAAATATTAGACAGTTCTTTCCTCTACCCTATATGCCAAAGTAGTAATTTTATTCCGTTGGAAACATGAATAACACACTGAATTGAACGATAGGAGACTTCTATGTTCTGTTGATCATGGGATATGCTTTTCTATTAGTGAAATGTTTTCTCCGATGCCTATTCTTCCTGTAACTTGACGGAAGCCTGCCGCAATTACCGAGACAATTGAGTAGACACAAACACCCAAGAGACACAAAGGTCACAATTTAGATTACTCGCGAAATTTGGGATGAAAATAGAACAATTTACTTCATGATAAAACTCTAATTTCCATAATTTTTCTTCTTCCGTTAAATATCAGAGTGTCCAAATAAACCAGTGGATTCTGACCAATGTAAATCGCTGAACAATCCAACGATTTACAATCCATCAATTAAAAAACGGTAGATTATGTCTTCTTTACTATAACTCATATATCTTCGATGCAAGATAACCCAATAAGATACAGCTTTCACATTACAGATTTACGATAGAACAATCAATGCACGATTGATAATTACTACCACTCGAGCCATAGAAACACCTATTAATGATAATTAAAAATCTTACACAGACTTCGCCTTCTGCTGGCTCCAATGTCACTGTCCTTCCTGGATACTCTGGTGTTCCTCTGTGGTCCGTACTACCTAAATCGTAATAATCGTTATGGCCCACATCAAACTTGGAAAATATAAAGAACACGTAACACACAGGGTAGAGAGAGAGAGAGAGAGAGAGAGAGAGAGACCTTGATAGAAGACACGACGATAGCCTTTGATGAACCCAACGAGGCGCTGATCGTAGTTAAAGCCGGCTTTCCAAATGAGAGAACCATACCCAAATACCCACATCACCATCTCTCTCCACCTTTTCACTCTCACTTTATCTTCCTTCTAAATGACGCTCGGGCTCTCTGCTTTCTCTCTCCCCCACGGAATACGAGACTACGACGGACACTGAGAGAGAGAGAGAGAGAGAGAGAGAGAGGCTATCAATCTAGTGGGTTTGGCAGTGCAATAGGTACAGACCAGAGGCTTTGACAATTGACACAGGCCAATACAAGTGAGGCCCGTGGAAAGGGTGGTCGAGCTTCCACCAGCAACTCGCACCACAGCATGAAAACATACCAACCCAAAAAAAGATAAAAAGAAAAACGTGAGTCTCTTCGCAGTTTTTTAATTTCCATTTAATTTGCATATCAACGAAAAGGGGCATGATATGACTATCACGTAATTTTTTATAATTCTCTAATCAAATTAGTATTATTTTTTAATTTAAATCTATCAAACCAAATGAAATTCAAATAAATTAAAATATATTTTAGTAAGTAATTATGCAAAAATTGTGTAATTGTCGTGTTTGTATTATTTCTATAACGAAAAATATTGTCCATCTCTCTTTTTAGAATAATGCTACTTGTCTTGACAAATCAGTCTTGATATAGGTCTCGATAAATCTTTTTTCTAATGATTAAAAATGTGTTTTTAAATAATGTTGTAAATTGTTTTTTTTTTTAATAAAAGAAATGTAAAAATATAAAAAAATGAATGAAAAATAAAATAAAATTAAATGACCTTATCAAAACCATCTCGAGCTGGGTGTAGCACTACTCCTCTTTTTATCATTCTCAATTATACTTCCTAGATCGTCTAGCTAGCCCGCTGAGCAACAGACAAGCAACTAACCCACCAAACCAGCCAAGCAATTTTAGGGTTGTAATCGGTATGTTTCGGTTTGATTTTTTCGATATATTATATAGTATATAGTATATATAATATAATATATTATAATATATATAGTAATATATTATAATATATTATAAACTATAGTGAGATAGTATTAGTATAACTATTAATACAATAAATTATAGTGATATAAGTTTTTAAAATTTAATATTATATTAATTAATAATTTATTATATAATACAAAATTATTTTATATATAATTATATATAATATAAAAATCATAAAATTTTTTTTATACAATATAAAAAATTAAAACATATATGAATTGGTTTGGTCCGGCTTTAGAAAAAATAAAATTAGAACCAGACTGATTTTGACCAGCTTTGAGAAAAATGAAACCGGTACCGGACCGAACCAAATCCAGTATCGGACCACCTACCGGTCTGGTCCGGTTTACTAGTTTTTTTCACCCTTGGCATAATTTATATTAAAATTCCAGCAAATGGGTCAATGATGTGTAGAATATCCACATGGCCGAATTCTACCTTTTCAACTGCCTTGTATCGTATATAAAAGAGAAATAATATTGGCGGGCATAAAGAGTGCAAGTGTCGTGTATTCCTTTCGAAGAAAATGAGTAAATATGAATCGACTCACATGAAAAATTAATTTATTAATAATAGTGAATCTTTATTTTTTAAAAAGAGTACATGACGTTTATATAGGTCATGATTATATTTAACATTGCTCAATATAAAACCGGTTTTTGACCTCTCTCCCCTTCATTTTTATCTCTCGGCTACATCATCCCTTTCCTCCTCATCCATGGATCCAAGTAGATCCACAACCTAGATTTGTGCAGTGATCCACGGCCGTGGCCCCTCTCTTCGATCGGTAGAGGTAGTTGTCATGGATCTCTTTGGTTAAGGCCATGCATAAATTGGGCCCTCAAGGGTCAAGTTGAGTATTGTAACATACTGATCATCATGCACATGTTGGTCCTTTATCTTGGTCGATCTAATGAGAAATTTCTATGGGTGATATGAGAAGAAATGTAAAGAGGAAATTAGGCATAGGCTCTGTTAGTGGTTTTTGGGCATTGAGATCATATGGTGGTTGGGAAAATACGCCTGTGAAACTGACGCCCGTGCAGGGTCGAAAGCAGATGGAAAATATATGTCATCCTGTCTAGGTGAGGGCAGATATCCGTCTACTTTACTTGTTATGTGACATATTTTAAGCGACTATCGTTTAAATGATTGATATATGAATGTATTTTAAGTAGACCATGTTAACAAGTGTAATTGAGGATGACAAGATCTAAAATGAGTAGTAGCATATTGCTCTTGTACAATTACACTAGAAATCAGACTTCTTGATCGCCTCAATCTAGAAATTTGATTGAATTTTACAAAATTCTTAAAATCCCATTTTCCTTTTTCATTTTGAAAAAATGTTTGTTTCTACACTTATATCTTAATTAGTTATTTATCTAACACATACGAGATGGGATACCTCTTTCATACAAAAAAAGGAAGAAAGAAAGAAAAAAAGTAATTATTTTTTAATATTTTAAAGAAAAGAATGAAAAAAAAAACTCAAAGAATTAAAAAGGAAAGGAAAAAGAAAAAGAAAAGATATTTTGGAAAAATGTATCAATTCTCTAGCTAATATTGCAAATATTTCATAAAAAAGATACCTTGGCAATACGTATAATATTCAATCGATCCCTAATGCAAACTCATCATGATCACATGCCTTGAAATTAATTAGTTGAAACTCATTTTCCAACTAGAGCTCGATCGTGTGATATGGAATGTTATTCAATGAATATATAAGATCAGATGCCAACATAATGTTGAGTAGTGGAGTCTGGTCCACTTGGCTCGAGCGGCGGCCTTTTACCGCTCGAGCGAAACCAGGCAGATTCAAACGCTCGAAGGCCGCTCGACTGTGAGCTCGAGCGGTGCCTCCAGGAAGAGAAGTTCGCTCGAGCGAAGGTATTGGCCGCTTGAGCGAAATCAGGCAGAGTCGAACGCTCGACGTGCGCTCGACAGTGAGCTCGAGCGAATGCAGAAGAGAAGTTCGCTTGACGTGCGCTCGACACGCCGCTCGAGCGAATGTTCTGTGTTTTGCCCAGAATTAGGGTTTTTCGCCGTGAGAAGTATAAATAGGCCATTTATACTTCATTTGGCTGTGTGTGTGCCTCATGAACTTTGTGAAGAACAATATTTCTCCTCCTCCATTGTATTGTGATATCTTATATATATAAATCCTTTGCAACTCCCGTGGACGTAGGCAATTTGCCGAACCACGTAAATCTTGTGTTGTGTGTGATTGTTTTCTCTCCCATTTCATATATTTTTCACTTCATTGTCATCAGTTTTTCGTAACAATTGGTATCAGAGCCGTGGTTCGGATCTGAAGGAAGATGATGGCTGGAGATGAAGTGAAGGTATAGGGGATCGAGAAGTTCGATGGCAAGGATTTTGGTTACTGGAGGATGCAAATAGAGGACTACCTCTATGGGAAGAAACTGCATCTTCCATTGTTGGGAAAACAACCGGAGAAGATGGATGAGGATGAATGGAAATTGTTGGATCGACAAGTTTTGGGGGTTATTCGACTAACCCTGTCGAGATCCGTTGCACACAACGTCATCAAGGAGAAGACGAGGGCGGATCTCATGGCGGCTTTGTCAGGCATGTATGAAAAGCCGTCAGCGAATAACAAGGTACATTTAATGAAAAAGTTGTTCAACTTAAAGATGACAGATGGTACGATTGTTGCACAACATCTGAATGATTTTAATACTATCACAAATCAATTGTCGTCTGTTGAAATTGAATTTGATGATGAGATACGTGCACTGATATTATTGGCTTCATTGCCAAATAGTTGGGAAGCCATGAGAATGGCTGTTAGTAATTCTGCTGGTAAAAATAAGTTGAAATATGATGATATTCGCGACTTGATTTTGACTTAGGAGGTGCGTAGGAGAGATTCAGGCGAGACCTCGTGTTCGAGTTCAGCACTGAATGTTGATTCTCGAGGGAGATTACATGATAGGAACTCGAATAGAGGAAGGTCAAAATCAAACCACAGAGGCAAGAGCAAGTTGAGGCCTGGTCAGCAGGTTACTTGCTGGAATTGTGGCAAAGCTGGCCACATAAGGAAGAACTGCAAAAATCCTAGAAAGACCGAGAATGATAGTGCTAATGTTGTAACTGAAGAAGTACAGGATGCACTGTTGCTTGCAGTTCATAGTCTAGTTGATGATTGGATACTAAACTCAGGTGCTTCCTTCCATACAACTTCCCACCGGGAGCTAATGCGAAATTATGTCGCAGGTGATTTTGGGAAGGTGTATCTGGCTGATGGAGAAGCTTTGAACGTGGTGGGGATGGGAGACATTGACATTGCACTCCCTAACAAGAACAAATGGACCTTGCAAAAGGTCAGACACATTCCTGAGTTGAAGAAGAACCTCATTTCTGTTGGGCAGCTGGATGAGTGTAGGCACTCAGTAGTGTTCTCAAATAGTACCTGGAAGGTCACAAAAGGGGCATTGGTACTGGCTCGGGGTAGGAAAACTGGTACACTATACATGACTACCGGTTTGGTTAACACTATTGCTACTACCGTTGCAGATAACACAACAGATTTGTGGCATTGCAGGCTTGGCCATATGAGTCAGAAGGGTTTGAAAGAACTTCTGTCTAGAGGCAAGCTACCAGAACTGAAGACAGTTGATCTCAGTATGTGTGAGAGCTGTATTATGGGGAAACAGAAGAAGGTCAGTTTCTTGAGAAGTGGCAGGACGCTTAAGACAGGAAAACTGGACTTAGTCCACACAGATGTGTGGGGACCTTCCCCAGTGGCATCTCTTGGAGGTTCTCGTTACTATGTCACGTTCATTGATGATCATAGTAGGAAGGTGTGGATTTATTTTCTGAAGCATAAATCCGATGTATTTAATGTGTTCAAAACTTGGAAGGCCATGATAGAGACAGAAACAGGCCTGAAACTGAAATGTTTGAGGTCTGACAATGGTGGTGAGTACATTGATGGTGGGTTCAAGGAGTATTGTGCAGCTCTGGGTGTCAGAATGGAGAAGACCATTCCTGGGACACCACAGCAAAATGGAGTTGTTGAACGTATGAACAGAACCATAAATGAGCGTGCTAGAAGCATGAGGCTGCACGTCGGACTGCCACCTACTTTCTGGGCAGATGCAGCCAGCACTGCAGTCTACTTGATAAACAGAGGGCCATCAGTTCCATTAAATCATGAATTGCCTGAGGAGATTTGGAGTGAGAAAGAGGTCAAATTTTCTCATCTTAAAACATTTGGATGTCTTTCTTATGTTCATATTGATTCTGATGCTCGAAGTAAACTTAAGGCGAAGTCAAAGAAATGTTATTTCATTGGCTATGGAGACGAGGCATTTGGCTATCGTTTCTGGGATGATCAGGGTCGGAAGATCATAAGAAGCAGGAATGTAATTTTCAATGAGAAGACTATGTACAAGGACAAGTCTAGTACAGCTTCTGAAACAGCTCCTTAGGAGTCCGAGTTTGTAAGCTTGGATGACCTACCAAAGGTCACAGTGCAGAGTAGAGGTGTGAGTGATGGGGAGAGTGGGACCAGTGCACCCATTCCTATTGTTCCGCAGTCAGCTTCAGAGCCGTTCACTCCTACAGTTGCAGTTCGAAGGTCAGCTAGGACTAGACGTCCTCCACAGCATTTCTCACCAACCTTGAACTACATTTTGTTGACAGATAGTGGAGAACCTCAGAGTTATGAAGAAACCTTGCAAGATGAAAATTCTAGCAAGTGGGAGCTGGCCATGAAAGGTGAGATGGATTCTCTGCTAGAGAATCAGACATGGGAGTTGACAGAACTTCCATCAGGGAAGAAGACATTACACAACAAGTGGGTGTACCGGGTGAAAACTGAGCTTGATGGCAGTAAGAGGTACAAGGCTAGACTTGTTGTAAAAGGTTTTCAGCAGAAGCAGGGTATTGATTATTCTGAGATCTTTTCTCCTGTAGTGAAGATTACAACCATCAGGATGGTACTGTCTATAGTTGCTACTGAAGATTTATTTCTTGAGCAGCTAGATGTGAAGACAGATTTTCTTCATGGAAATCTTGAAGAAGATATCTACATGCACCAACCTGAGGGGTTTGTAGTACAGGGAAAGGAAGGTTCAGTCTGTAGACTGAAGAAGAGCTTGTATGGCCTGAAACAAGCTCCTAGACAGTGGTACAAGAAATTTGACAACTTCATGTGCAGTGCAGGGTACATCAGATGTCAAGCAGATCACTGTTGTTATGTTAGGCATTTTGACAATTCCTACATTATTCTGTTGTTGTATGTGGATGACATGCTTATTGCAGGGGCTAGTATTGATGAGATCAATAATCTGAAGAAGCAGATATCAGAGCACTTTGCAATGAAGGATTTGGGAGCTGCAAAGCAAATCCTTGGTATGAGAATTGTCAGAGATAGAGCCAGAGGAACTTTGAGGCTTTCACAGGCTGAGTATGTGAAGAAGGTACTCAACAGGTTCAATATGGACAAGGTCAAACCAGTTGGCACACCCTTGGGCAGTCACTTCAGACTCAGCAAGAATCAGTCACCCGAGTCAGAGGAGGAACAAGACTATATGAGTAAGGTTCCTTATGCCTCAGCTATTGGTTCACTTATGTATGCTATGGTCTGCACAAGACCGGATATTGCCCATGCAGTGGGAGTTGTGAGTAAATACATGAGTAAACCAGGAAAAGAACATTGGGAAGCAGTGAAGTGGATTTTGAGGTACCTAAAGGGCTCCTCAGAAACGTGCTTGTGTTTCTCAGGAAAGAGTTTAGAGGTGCAGGGCTATGTTGATGCTGATTTAGCTGGTGATATTGATAGTAGAAAGACTACCACAGGTTTTGTTTATACTCTTGGTGGTACTGCAGTGTCATGGGGTTCTAATCTGCAGAAAACAGTTTCTTTGTCTACTACAGAAGCTGAGTATGTTGCAGTGTCAGAGGCTGCAAAGAAGATGATATGGCTACAGGGCTTCTTGGAGGAATTGGGTAAAAAGAATCAGAAAGGCACTCTCTATAGTGATAGTCAGAGTGCCATATTCCTTGCCAAGAATCCAGCATTTCATTCCAGGATAAAACACATTCAAATCAGGTATCACTTCATACGATCATTGTTAGATGATGGACAGTTGTTACTTGAGAAAATTTGTGGTAGCAAGAACCCGGCTGATATGTTGACAAAGGGTGTCACACTTGAGAAACTGAAGTTGTGTGCAACTTCAGTTGGTCTTCTGGCATGAAGACAGGGGCAGTGAGTTGCAGAAATGGAGGATATCACGTTTGAGGAAGAGGACGATGCAGCGAGTGTACCAGTCTCCAAGTGGGAGAATTATTGAGTAGTGGAGTCTGGTCCACTTCGCTCGAGCGGTGGCCTTTTGCCGCTCGAGCAAAACCTGGCAGATTCAAACGCTCGAAGGCCGCTCGACTGTGAGCTCGAGCGGTGCCTCCAGGAAGAGAAGTTCGCTCGAGCGAAGGCATTGGCCGCTCGAGCGAAATCAGGCAGAGTCGAACGCTCGACGTGCGCTCGACAGTGAGCTCGAGCGAATGCGGAAGAGAAGTTCGCTCGACGCGCGCTCGACACGCCGCTCGAGCGAATGTTCTGTGTTTTGCCCAGAATTAGGGTTTTCCGCCGTGAGAAGTATAAATAGGTCATTTATACTTCATTTGGCTGTGTGTGTGCCTCAAGAACTCTGTGAAGAACAATATTTCTCCTCCTCCATTGTATTGTGATCTCTCATATATATAAATCCTTTGCAACTCCCGTGCACGTAGGCAATTTGCCGAACCACGTAAATCTTGTGTTGTGTGTGATTGTTTTCTCTCCCATTTCATATATTTTTCACTTCATTGTCATCAGTTTTTCGTAACACATAACACAGGAAAAATATCCAATATTCTTGATCTCCATACATATATTCTAGATTCATCATCTTTCGTGCGTGTGTAAGGCACATTTTTACGAATGTTAGAACTTGCCCAAAGTAACAAAAGTAGGATAAAAAGAAAATGGAGGATCCAAAGATTCCAAACCTTAGGGTACATAATATCATATGTAATAGTTATAATCGCTTATTTTCGTGTCTCACATTCATCGTCATCGATTCTATATTAATCGATCTTGATCGACGAATTTCAAAATTCAAAACATACATATATATTTAAAGCGCGCGCGCATGCATTAATATATATATATGCATGCATGAGTCTTACTTGGAGACGAAGATCAGAAAGATTCATCATGATTTGTACATAATCTATGATAATCAATGATCAATCTCTCAAATTAAAGAACCCTAGTGATGGGGGACTGTTAATGCTACTGGAATATTTGACACCCCGGCAGCAACTACATCTTTGTTGATGTGATCAATACTGGCGATTGATGATGATCTATTAGCACTGGTGTCGACTGTGATTGGCAACTCCTGGGAGGTTCCTTTCTCATCGGCTACGATACCTTTTGAGTTTGGAAGATCTTTGCTCTTACCCCACACCACTGTGTAAAGCCCCAGTACTATGACACTGGCTCCAATTACACTGTAGCACATGCACATCAACAAACGCGCATTACGTGTCTTGAATCAACACATGAAAATCAAGACACACATATATATTATATATATGTACGTATATACCTTCCAAGGTGGATTTGCTCGGCTAAAACGATGAGGCCTAGAACGGCAGTGATGATCATGAGCAGTGGACTGAAAGCCGTGACGAACACAGGGCCTCGTTCCCTGATAACAATTCCTTGTACATAATATGCGATTCCAGAGCAAACTACCCCCTACATAGATTACAGAAGGCCGCAGGCTTAATTAATTTGTAGTGTACTTGAAATATGCATGCATTAACGTTGCCCCTAGCTCGATGTACGTCTTTAGTACTTTTGTTAATTATGCTACAACTTAATTAATTGGTGCTTACAGAGTAAACAGCGGCAATGAGCCTTGAATCCCAGCCAATAGCCCAGACAGTGAGGTCACGTTCCATCACAAGCGTCACGATTGCACCTTCCACCATGCCCATTAAGCATATCCATGCTGTGAGAGATAGCTCAGCCGGGTACTTCTTCAACGTAAATGACTGAGAATCACAAGGACCACAATTCTCAAATATTAATTTCACCAAAAAAAAATGTACGTAAAAATCATGGATTACAAATTAACACTAAGATTTACTAGCTACTTTACGCACTTGCAATATGAAGAAACCGGCCCAGCTACTGCAACTGGCTAGGAGCATTAAGGTGCCGGTGACCAAATGCTGATCATCCCCGGAGGACTGGGTGCTGGTTTTGTGGTGGCTTTCATGTCCTTTCCCCTTCATGAAATCGATGATGGGGCCTTTGTACAAAGTCATGACCATGGCTCCCATGACCGTGATTACTGTGCCCACCACCTTGGCTACACTTCGTAACTTCTTGAAATTCACGGTCTCTAACCTGATTAATGACAAAATGATAGATTACATGACATGTTTTTCATTTCATGTAATCATTATATATATATCTCGGTCTGCAATCATTATTGATAAATGCATATATATGGAAGTTTGTTTTTCCAGTTTCTTTCCCATTAAAATTTCCCGCCTGACCTTTTACTTTTGCAACTTGCAATAATTTAATACTAGCCAGGTCACATCAAAATCCAGCGTGAATATTCCCGGAAAAGTTAAACATGACCTGACCACACGGCCTTTTTTGTTTTCAGAATTTTCAAGAGAATATTATAATTTCATTAGATCATTGGTGAATGCAAAATGATGATTAGTTAGCGCAGCTAGCCTTCTGGACCACTAGAAATGGTATATGTTTTGTGGCCCCATGTAGTAGTGCATGTCCCCTGCCAGTTGCTGGCTCCTAACGCTAAAAGTAACTCTACATTTACCATGTGAATGAGACGTGAGTTGAATTAAACAGCTTGTACCTGAACATGATCGCCATTATGAAGGTTATGGCGGGGAGCATATTGACAGCGGCAGATGCAAATGTTGCTGAGGTGGTCTTCATTCCCAGATAATAGAAGTTCTGATCAAGCACCGGCCTGCATGGTTATAAAGATTGGCATATATACCAGCATTAGTATTAATAGGCCTTTAAATGTTTTGTTGGCTCTTAATTTTCTGGCTAACAGTTGACTTTCATTGTCAAAAAAAGAATCAAACTTCTCATAGAAATATAAATTGCAACTATTACATTCTGTTGAGCAACTGGCCGAATTTGCAAAATATCACTTTTTTTGTTATATATATATATATGTGTGTGTGCATCAGTTCATGCAGAATGCTACGATTGTTAAGTGATGTCATGCCTTTGAAATGGCAGATTCTCTCTCTAAATAAAACAATATCCAAGGCAAAAAGGAAAGAAAGAAAGAAGAAAACTTAAACTAAGATTAATTATATATATGATCTGCACTACAGTAAGATAGAAGAATATTGTTCAGTCCCCAGTAATCAGTGAAGATATATATAAAATGGTGTAAGGTTCTCTTGCTAACCCGATCCTTCCAGTTGGTGTTCGCAACAATCAAAAGTTGGTTTTTTATATGCATTCTTTGTAGGAAAATTAGAATATGTGTAAATCTAATTAATATTGCGATCACTTGGCAAAAAACTAAGCATATGTATACGTTCTATCAATCACTGATACTCAAAGACGTACATGCATGTAGAATCATTTATGCATATATATATAAACAAGGTATTTAGAGCATTACTCCAAGAAACCGAGCGCCACAATTCTTAGGAAGATCGGCAGAGTCATTTTTGGTCGTATTTTCCTGTAAAAAGAACAGCAGAAAACAACATATATAATTAATTGGTTATATTTCTATAGCAACATATTGGAGAGGAAGATGATGATGCACCACAAAAGTGCGTGCGTGCGTGTGTATAGTTTGTGTGTGTGTGTGTGTGTGTGTGTGTGTGTGTGTGTGTGTGAGAGAGAGAGAGAGAGAGAGAGAGAGAGAGAGAGAGAGAGAGAGCACCTTTCAAAAACAATTGCAAAGGGGGCAATCAATATCGTGGCAACTACGTGACGGTAAGTTGCAAGGACGTAGTGACTCATGCCTCGCTTCAAAGAGACCATGGAGATGATGTACATTCCTGCATATCCAAACTGCAAGGAGACCATGGCCAAGTAAGGTTTCGCCTTTCTTAGTGCTAATTGGCAAGACATGACACCCGCAGCCCTTTCGTCTTCCATCTCTTTGACGTCTGATACACACTCTCTCTCACACACAGACAATCGGTTGTCTCTGATCTATATATCTGATCTGTCAGCAACAAAATGAGAGTGCCTGCTTATATAGACATGAAAAAAGTAAAAATAAAGACAGGACTCCCATTATTCACGGCTGGCCAATACCTCTCCAAGGCATTTCCTGTCTCTCAGATAATTCCCTTATCCATTAACTACATGCATCGACTATTTTTCTTTCTTACTCCTTTTGTTGTACAAAACCAGCAATATCACATATAATTCTAAGGATCAATACTATTCTCATCTTTAATTTCGTCATCTTCAATCATATCAAATGATGTGGAATACTTTTAATTAAGTGATTTCATACGTTAATTAACCACTTTAATGAAAAGCCACTTTAAAATATAACAATTCAATTAGTCTAATTGAAAATGATAAAATTTAGAATGAATATTATGGATGATGATTTCCTACAAATTCCTTTCTCAAATATTTTCTAATAGAGATGGATACAACATAGGACTCCAAAACATTAAATGATGATTGTTGTTAAGAATATAATACAATAATTAAATCTATTTCCTCCTATCAGCTTAATTAAGTTTCGTGTATAAATAGTGATTTCACGTGATATCAAAATAGAGGTACTGAGATCGAACAATAAATCTATACTCCACTCAATTTAATTAAATATTCTACGTGTTGGGTCCACTTATTAAAGGAGAATCTGGCTCACGTACACGTGAGGTAAAATATTAAGAATATAATACAAATAATTAAATCTACCTTTACCCTTTAGCTTAGGTTTTTTGAGCAAATAGTGATTTTGCGATATGTCTATCTAGCTCTATCTTGAACGGTAGAAAGTGTTTGAAACATGAAATTCTAAGAAATATATATCGGAATGAAAATATTCCTCTATTATTCTTGTAATCACTGTAAAGAAAATAAATCGAGTTAATATATAAAGAGATCGATCAGGGAAGAGTATATACGTACGTGGATCTCTGTGAGAATAATAATTTTTATTCATCTTATTTCTTATATATTTTGTTTTTATATGGGAAGTGGGCGGGGATTCGATTCATTAATGGCCACCAATTAGAAATTAGGTTGAGTGCTTTATCGTGATGATGTAAGGATGTACATGTGATGTTTTTGCGGTACTAGGCACGCTGCATGCACATGCTTGCGAAGATTAATATGGACAGCTGGATCGATGCACCATTAATGTTTAATTTCTGTAAAATCAGATATTGGCTTTGAGTGCTGAGCTCGACGAACCAGTACTGATCAGTACTTCATGTGGATTTTACTCAATATATAGTTGACCTCAAATTCACTTGGGGATCATGTTCATGATGACGTGGCTGTAGTAATTTTCCAAACTTATACTCATCCAAAAGAAGAGAAAAACATGACGACCAGCTTATATATATATATATATATACATGATGTTCATGAACTTCAACTACATTCATGTAGTGTCGACTAGGCAGCCATCTAAAAACAATATCAGATTAACTGTCTTGTCTGTCACTCTCTTTAATTTCTTGACTTTCAATTAGCTACTTATACAAATTAAAGGGAAAATAACATTAATAATCCAACAAATTAACCAAGCATTTTTTTTAAACATTCGTTAACTACTCAGCTTAATTATTATAACTATAAATTAAACTAGTCCAAATTGCTATATATTGGAATGATGCATGATGAGTCAATTTATCTATCTCTTTTATCTACATGTTTTTCTATCATATATTATAAACACATAAGTTAATTACGGTATGCAGCTTGACTTCCATATATGCATACATGATCATGTGTAGGTATGCATGCATGTATGTATATATATATATATATATATATATATAATCCCTAACTAATTATGTAGATATCTTGAAAAGACTAGTCAATTTTATAATTAGAACGACTTGAAATTATTATTATAAAGAACAAGAACTTTTTATCTACTAATTAGTAGTTGTATTCGATCTATAATCTCGAACAATCCGGAGTATTACAATAACCCACTGTGGTGAAAATATAATATATATATATTTATATAAAGATATAGATCACTAAAGGAGATTTTCACCATTACATGATGAATCAACTTTTCAAATTAATGAGCACAAACAATATATGGGAGACAAACTAAGTTTATTAGGAGAATCGAAGTTGGTGCTTTCATACTTGGGTTCCAACGAGAAATACTTACATCAAGTTGGTCGAATCCCACCTTGTAGAGAATGAGATGCACTAGACAGAGAAATATCATGTCAAACAGTACTGCTAGTAGCTATATATCATGTGAGGATTCATAAAGAGACAATTGTTTTTGGTTCCCTGTACATGATGACGATTTAATATTGGACGTATATATCATGTGGCCGGTCTGTCACGATGAGTTAATATCGCGCGCTCAAATTCATTAATTATATAAAAAGAATTTTGTTACAAGTCGGTGTGTACGTTGACACATTACTTGCATGTTGTAAGACCCGTTCGGTTTTAGAAGAAAAAACTAAAACATCAATCATTTTTTAAAATCACTAATGTAAAACGTACGCTTGATCTACATCAGCGGTGTATTGAATGCTTATAAAATAAGATTTACAACTTTCTAATCTTATTGTAAATATATTGCATGGATGCCAGCACATTAGATTAATTCAGTGAACGTAATTATCCTAATTAATTATCCGCCATGCATGGATGCAACGTCCAAGATTCGGTCATTAATATTAATACAAAACTGGTAAACTGTCACGAGTTCAATTCATATTACAAGACATTAATATTTGTCGTCCATTATAACTAGGCTCAAATAAGTAACTTTATTTCTCTTAAGTTAAGATATATAACTACAATAATGTCCATGCAACTCATATTCCATCATCATCGTTTTCAATATCCCCACCAAATGAAGTTTATATATTATATATATATATATATTTATCATAGACTCGTAACAAACTAGGGGTGCTACCCGCATCCCCAAATGTGGTGTATGCCCCGGTCCCACCCCCCACCTCCGCATGTGCGGGAGGGACAATTTGGGCCCTTGGATCTCAGCATCGCCCCTCGTGGGTGGGTACCCGAGTTCGAATGTTGGAGGACCGCCTTCTCCACCCTTCCCATGCCACCCCAACGAAATACAACAGGAAAAAGTTAAAAAATCCAAAACAATTAAAAAATAACAACAAATCTATAGATCCATAGATCTATTATCCAACAACAAATCCAAGAAATGGACAATGCTAGGTGCAGACCAAATCATGTGCACCACAAATATGCATATCAGTGCAAATGGTTTTTTTTTAAGCACTTTTTAAACATCCTTAATCATTAAGAAAAGATAAAAATAAAATAAAAATTCACTAATAGTCACTTCCTTAACTATTAAAAAATTAAAATATATGAGTGTGCATATTTAAGAGTCATACTAGCATTTATCCAAAAAATTTACAAAGTACAAATAGTTAAACACATGACAAGAAAATCACAGCCACTGCAAGACCATGGCGTGGTTGTAGTTCTTTGCTCAGACCCACGACTACACTTCAAGATTAATGAGAGTGGAGGATCCAAGAAGAAGAAGAAGAAGAAGAAGAAGAAGAAGAAGAAGAAGAGAAGTAGGAGGAGGATAGGAGAGAACGGTGGAGGGAGAGAGAGTAGAGAGGATAGGTGATCAATTAGATTTTAGGGTTTTTTTAAATCTAATATATATGGTACTTTATTTTTTTTGTAAGAGGTTCAAGCCTTACTATCTTATATTCTCTGTCTGTAATGTGTTACTGTTTGAATGTATATATATGTCGTTTGAAGTTTTGAACAATCTCTCAAATACGTTCGAATGGTTAGAGATATCATTTAAAAGGTTGATACCCAGTTTCCAAAATTGAACACGAATGCGGGAAGATACTCAACATTCACTAACTTAAACTTTTATTTCCACAATAACCAACACTTTCATCATGCACTAAGAGAAGAATATTTTTCCTATGCATTACTAAAATTAAAAAAAAAATGATAGTAATTAATTTCACGTTTTTCATTATAAACAATGCAAATAAATTCCACTACGTCACTTATAATATAAATCACTCATAGTTGTACCAATTAATTTTGAATACTACTATAATCTATAATCCAACACAATAGTTTATAACTGAAATGGTAATATTTACCTTAACCTTAACCGCAAATCCAAATCAACATAATACACCACTAATTACCTAAAAACACATTTAGGAAAAAACCGTTGGAAATAGTCCTTTTGGTCACTAAATTTTGATCACAAAAATCCGATTCTCTTGTAGTGAAATATTATGAAATTATTAAATAAAAAACAAAATATTACATGAGTAAAGTCATAGAAAATTTTCAAGAACCTTACCAAGGTAAGAGAACCGAAATCTCTAACTCTGGAAAAAAATACTCTCTCACACACTGCTCTCTCTCTCTCTCTACCCTCTCACCCTCTATATCTCTCTTTCTCTGTCTCTATCTCACTCCCTCTTTCTAATGCTCTCTCTATTAGAAAATCGGGAGCCCTCTCTCTCTCTCATTTATTCAAATTATGGATAAATGAGAGAGAGAGAGAAATGGATAAATGAGAGAGAGAGAGATAGATTTATGTAATTCTACTGGCCGGAGAGCTGAGGGTAGCTGTAGATTTGGACTTATTATGGCGACAAAAGTCACTGTAATAAGTTCACATGTAGCAATACGACGTCATCCAAGTTAATGTAATGCTTATTACAGCGGTAAAACTCATCACTTGGGCGTCTAATTTCTTATTTTCCGTTCAAACATTTTTAAAGTTATATTCGAACAAGAAAATTTTGTGCACTTGAACTTCTTGCTTTTTAACATTTTCACGTTTGAACACAATCCAATAACCATTTGAATGGTTTCACGTTCCATGTTGTTTGGTGGGAAACAATCTTGCCACTAGTTCCCACTGGTGCCAACACCGTTGGTGGTGTTCGAACGTATAATTCTCCATTATAATGTATTCAAACAGTAATATAAGCGTTCAAACAAGTAGGATAAACACTGAAATGTTTAATTTTACTTATATTGCATATTATTATATTACACACTACATATAAATCACTATATCTATATTAAAAATCTATAATACAAAAGGACAAAAGACTATATTAAAAAATAAAATAAAGACATAGAAATCAATACTATAGTATATACTTGCAAACTTTCATATATATTTTGATACAGTGATATCACTATATGATAATACAGTATCATATATCACTAAACGATACTATATCATATATAAATATATATATATATATATCATAATACTATAAATAATGTGATAGTGATATCATTGTATAATACTACATAGTATATATCACAATATATATTATGACAATATATATACTATGTAAAGGTAAAAATTGGCTAGGATTAGATGACTATACGATAAGACTTATCTTATCATTATATTTGAATTTGTTGGATGAATGTAAAATAATTATTGATTTATCTATACACAATATTGAGTCTATCTAAAAGTCTTAAAGGTTGTTTAGATAAGTTATTTAGGTAAAAATTGAGTCCAAGAGGATCTGCATTTATCTAGAACAGAAGCTAAACAGAAATTAGTCATTGCAATAGAGAGTTATCGCGAAATGTTAGCAATTCGTCAGAAGACGTCGTCGCGACAGATTCTATCAGTCAGCAGAATCCTAATTCAACTGAAACTCTTTCCAGATTGTTTATTTAAGAGATCCTATTGGTTAGGATCTGCAAAGATTCAGATCTACATATTTTCTAGAGCACTTTCTAGTACATGTTTTGGTGAGAAAATTCCTTAGTGAATTTTCGTATTTGTGATCTCTCATTGTGTGTGATTTCAGCCACTGGAGTTCTAGGATGGAAGTCAATAGTTTGAAAATCGCCAGAAGTTCTAGCTGCTACTGCGGTAGAAGATAAATGAGTCATTTGTCTGGACAAGTAAGAGAGTCAAGTTACAAAGGTTTTGTAATTGAGAATTACTTGTAATTGATTTTTAAACAATAAGATTGATTTTCCTGGGTTTGGCTGCCCCGTAGAGTTTTACCTTTAAAAAATTCTTTAAAGGGTTTCCCTTCGTAACCAATCGTTGTGTCTTGTAAGTTTGATTATTTATTTTAAGTATTTGATTTGTTATATAATTTTGATAATTGAGATCTAATAAATTTGTTCAAAGAAATTGATAAACAATTTTGTGGTTTTACAGGGATACATTGAGAATTTCATACTATATATTAATCCTTGGTAGCACAAGACCGAGATTGGCATGGATCGAACACTGTTTATGACTCACATCGCTCATGGAGAGCCTATTAACATAGAGAGTTATATCTTTGCTAGAATTCAATCAGAGACCCACTAAATTACAATAGATACATTGCCCTTTGGGGTTCTAATGACACAATTTTTGTTAGTGATGGGATCTTGCTAGATGTTGTTGAATGTGTTCGAGGGCCGATTAAACCGATCAACTCCTTGACCATGTCACACAACATGAGACACTCGAAATTTCGTCCTCGTGCTCTCACTATGGAGACGGTAGACACTCAGGGAGATGCACACCTGAGAGATCATGACGTATTAGGTGAGGCCTCTACATAGAGGGCATTGTGTACTACTATTTGTGAGGAGATTATAGATATACTGCGTGCAGAGATCTGAGCACAAATAATAGAGGTGATTAATGCAGTACGTATGGAGATTCAGAGTGCTATCTTTGACTTACGTACAGAGATAGCTAGCAGCACCACAATTCAGTTGACAATCATGACTTGGGTGGCACGAATGGAGATACCCCTAGCTAGAATCTTTGGTGGTTTGAGAATTGGGGCAAAAATGTATATCTTTTGTATTTTTTTTTTTAAAGTTTTTGTATGAACACTCAGTGTTTTGTAAAATTAATTTAATTACAAATTACTTTTTCCTTTTCTAAACTAATTATTTATCTTTATTCTATATATTCTTTAATTGTTATTTTTTAATATAAATAAAATATGTATCCATAATTAATTAAGGTATTGTTTTGACATCAAAATAAATAATAATTATGGTCATGTTCAAACGTACTGTAGATGCCTTCAAACGGATTTTCCCCTCCTGTCAAAGATTTGTCATTGATCCACCATATTTTTCAGTCGAATAACATATTAATTGTTTGAAAGGATATTAGTACCGATCGAATGGTTAATATTCATGTTCTTCTGTATCAAAACCTATTGATTAAATGAAATATAAATCATTTGAACAAAAACTTTTTTGCATTCGAACGCTTAAATAAATCGTTTGAAAGGTAAGTCAATTTCTCGTTAAACGTTAAATTTATTAACTTATTCTATCAATTTTTTTTTCAACCGTAACTAATATTTGGTCAAATGTTTATTTTTTTTTATGATCAAACAGTTTAGTAAACGCTCGAACGATAATTTTATTGGTGATAAAATTTTCCATCCCTAAATTTTTCTTTTTAACGTAATTCTGATTGTTCAAAATTTGAATTTTGTAAATGATTTTTGTCATTATTTAAATTTCATCTCTAAAATTTATTTTTTGGGATGACTTTTATTTTACCAAAACAATATATATAAAATCAACCGGGCAAAATGAAAGTCATCCCAAAAAAGTCTTTTTGTTGTAGGGATCGAAATTCGGAGTGACGTCTGTATAGTGATCTTAATTTATAGATGTGTCTTTTTACCTTTTGTTTTTGTTTTGTATTTTCTAGTCCTCTGGAATCATATACTTATACGAGAATCAAATATTTATTAAAATTGTCAACTTTTGATGCAAATATACCATGCAGCTGCATGCTAGCTAGGACCGATATATGTCTTTTCAAATGCACATATTGGATTCGTACTACCTATTTGCTTACATGATCTATTGGTGGTACTACCCATCCTGTTCATAACAACGAATTAGATACATCATGATCATCATCCATCACTATTGACAGATTCGATCCATTCTTCCCAAAGATTAATAGTACTTGTCATCCTGATGTCAACAAATCGAAGGGACCAGCGTACGAGATCATATTTATATAAAGAAAAATGCTAAATGATCTTAAGACTTTGTCCCTTCAATCTTATCTTTTATGTATTTTAATTTTTTTTTATTTGATGATTAAGAAAGTTATGACCATTAGTAACATTGTATATATATATTTTTAAATTTTTTCTTAATGATTAAGGATATTTAAAAAATATTTTAAAAAAAATCACAAAAGATGAAAAAAAAGTTCAAACTACTGATATGCTCAGAAGTAAAAACTAGGTAACCCGCTAGCAACATCCTTATATAAATGGCAGATTAAAACTGATAGCCACGTCGATAATTAGCACAATATTCATCATGATCCCCTAAATTAATAACAAGGAAGATCGAGGGTCGATTGATTGAGATTAATTCTTTTTTTTTATTAGCAGAGGGTGTTTGAAAATAAAGTTCTGATTAACCTGAGAATTATATGCCAAGAATTTATACACAAGTATCAAAAGATCAATATCTCCCTTGCAAAATAATAATAATAATAATAGTAATTAAGAATTAATGTCATCTTACATGAGTATTTATTGAGATCAAGACTCTCTCAAATATTTTTACGAACTTTTTAAAGTCATACTATGACATATTTGGACCTAATTAAGATACCAAATATTTATGTCTGTCATTCAAGTTGGAAGTTGGCCGTATGAGACATGATGACGAAAAGTAGTACTGTGTCTGATCTGCCCCTTCATTTTTTATTTATTTATTTTATTTTAAAGAAACACATTCACTTGTTGATTTATCACTTTCAATCGATCATATGAATTTGTGCTCCCTTTACAAGGTCCCATATTCTTGTACTAATCGCTACACATGCACTTCGTACTGCAATATATATATATATATTATGAAAGCATCTCTTATTTCAAAAATTTAAGTACATAGAAATAAATAAATTTAATTGTTTATATTTTAAATATGTTATCCACATAAGCTTAAAAATATATATTTTTATATACTTAACACTTTCACTCACATGTTAGCCAAATTTTCTTTAATAAGTGAGTTCAATATGCAGCATATTTAATTAAATGAGATAATGTATAGAGTTAGGGTTTGAACAATCAAGAACTCTGCTCTAATATCGATTTGAAAATAAAATATAATATAAAAATAATTGAATATGACAATTATCACAAACGCAAAAAAAAAAAAAAACCAACAACGTTGCGAGAGATACTAGGAAATAGGTGGATCTAATACCAAAATGCCAACAAGAACTCGTATAATCGTTGGATGGCCTAATATGAAAAAAGTCAGATTGAAAAAGGGATATAACTGACACGTAAAGAATACGTTAAACTCGACGTAGTGTATAATAGAAAAATAATTGAATATGACATTTATCACAAACGAAAAGACGAAAAAAAAAAAAAAAAAAAACAACAACAACAACGTTGCGAGAGATACTAGGCAATAGGTGGGTCTAATACCAAAATGCCGACAAGAACTTGTATAATCGTTGGATGGTCTAATATGAAAAAAGTCAGATTGAAAAAGGGATATAATTAACATGTAAAGAATATGTTAAGCTCGACGTAGTGTGCTATGTAAATAACAAAGTAAAGGAACACATCGATAACAAAAATGATGATATCTTGATACTATGTTAGAAAATATAAAATAAAATAGAAAATGAGATGGAAAAAAGAGAACGAGGGAGAGAGAATTTGAGGAGTACATCTTTACTATTGAATTCATAACATCTACCCTATTTATAGATAAATGAGGCCAGAAAAAGAATAGAATTAAAATAAGTCAACAATACTAATTGACTTACACAATAAACTAAATATAATAAAGAATAAGTCTTACTATTATACATATGTCATAATTATATCATAAGTATGATAATATTGTAATATATATACATACATACACACACGTATATATATTGTGAAATCGTGTGTGTATATATATATTAAATTAATCAATTTTATTGGCCTACTCAATGATAATCGATATATAATTGTTTTGGCGATGGCTTTTATGTGATCCATTCAGCTATATACGCGCACTACAATTAATTCACCTTGCTCACCTTTTTAATTTTTGTTTCTTTGTATTGATAGAATATGATTTTTGATCTTTTAATTATGGAGAAATTATATTGTAATCCTCCAAACTGGGAGCTTATACCATCATCCTATCGTATGTAGGGATATATTCGAGTTGAACTCGAA
Organism: Carya cathayensis; assembly: GCA_011037825.1. Taxonomy (NCBI): domain Eukaryota; kingdom Viridiplantae; phylum Streptophyta; class Magnoliopsida; order Fagales; family Juglandaceae; genus Carya; species Carya cathayensis. The sequence goes on from QGSO01000171.1 coordinate 489,387, forward strand.
CGAGCATGTGATGTACGAGCTCGGCTCATTCACAATACTAGTGAGCTTGGGCTCGACTCAATGATAAGCCGAGGCCAAAATTTTGTTCAAGCTCGACTTGTTTACTTGTAATGTAAACTCGAGCTCGGCTCGAAGTTCGATCTATTAACGAGCCTAACTTGAACAACTTGGCTATAGTACATTATAACAAAATAAAATAAATACATACATTAAAATATAATGAATTAACAATAACATATAAAGTTACATTATCAAGCCTTCAGGACCTCAATATATTATGGCTATGGTACATTAAATGACATCCTCATGGAACAAGTGAATCAAAAAATGTTTTAATTGTATACAAACTTCAATATGACATCAAGTATATAGTAGAAGCTAGAACTAGATCATATGTATACAAACTTCAGCATGACATCAAGTATTTTTAATCATGATAACCAAATTTGCAAATATCAAACTTGAACAAAATAACCATCATAACAAGTTACCAAACTTGAAAAAAAAAATCTTAGAACCGCAAGTTACTAAACTTGCCCAAAATTACCATGACACCTAGTTATCAAAGTTGAACAAAATCATCGTGATAACAAGTTACCAAACTTGCCCAAAATCAACATGACAACAAGTTCCAAAACTTCATCAAAATCACCATGACACCAACCTGCATACACTAATACACTAAGAAACATTAATCTAATTTTTAATTCCTTGCACGATTACTCAAATGCTTTTAACTTAGTAATATTGTAAAGTGATGTTTGATAGTTATGCAAAATTTAATTTGTAATTCACAAAATTTAATCAACCGGATGGTAAGGAGTTATAAATCACCTTAACTGTCATATCATTTAACAAAATCATCTTAATCCACCAAACTATCCAAACATACAAAAATAAATACAAACAGTCGATTAGATTACACAATACAAACAATCGAAATATTAGTTGCACTTGAATCTGAGTCTCTATGGCTATGGTAAGGAAATCTGAGTTTCTGAATGAACATCCTTCTATTGACAAAAGAAAAAAAAAACATTAGTTTGTATTTTTGTAAATAATTATCCTATAAGATAATAAAATAATAACTTAAAATTAGAATAAATGTAACACTTACTATCACAATTGATGATCTTTTAAACCCATATAATGCTCTAACTCAATTAGACCAACACAACAATATCTATACACTTCCAGTTGACAATGAAGCTTGGTGAGGATCAATAACCTGCTACCTACGCTGAATGCTGATTAACTATGGTAATTGGTGTAGCCAATATATCTCGGTCCAATTTGGACAAAGTTGAAAACTTGAAAATATTTGCTTTCCACCATTCTAGGGTACCGAAACTTGCATCTAAACTCTCTTCACACGCGCACACACACACACACACACATATATATATACTCTCCTCTAAATATTTGTCCAATAGTTTTGATTTGATTGACTATACTGTATCAACACTTCTAACAAAATATTTAAACAATAATTGGCCACTCTGCATGCTTCTCCCAGCATTGGAGGAATCATTGGATAAGTTTGTTCGAGCATTGTCCTCCGACTCTCTTTGTGTCTCAATAGTCGAATTGTATTCCTAATAAACTCATTATACAACTCATGTAACACTTGAGAAACATGCTCAACATTTTTGGAAGCTTCTAGCTCTTGATAAATTAAAGGAAAACAAAACCCAATTAGCACCATCTTGAATCTAGGGTCTAACACTGCAATAGTTTCCATCAATAGATCATTGGACCCCCCAATATTTTTTGAACTTAATTCTCATTTTTATTACTTTGGATTTCATATACTCATTCTTATCTTTAGACTTCTTACCCAAGATGTATTTCATTCTCCATACTTCAGAAAGATGTATGTTTGTTGTTGGGTAATCACTTCTGAATACAATATTGATTACTTCATTGGAAATATTAAGTAGTTGACAAACATTTTCAACTTGCCCCCAATCGTCAACACTTGGAACCTATTCAAAACTGCTATCTCTATGACCATATATGGGAAACACCTCTTTTAATTGAACTACAGCATCCAATATTAAATATATGTTGTTCCATCTTGTAAGCACACCTAAAATAAGTTTCTTTAAGGGCAATTGCAACTGTTTTTCAATCTCACTAAATTGTTTTAGCCTACTCTTTGATGCAACTAGATATTTTATACTATCTCTTATACAATCAATTATTTCTCTAATCTCCCCAAGTCCATACTATTCAAGCAAATTAGTTTTATGTGCACAATAGTGTACATGAAACAATTTTCCTCCTACAAACAATATTTTCTTCAATCCAAAATTATCTTTCAAGATCCTAATGGTAACATTATTAAAATTTGCATTTTCAGTAATAATTGAACTAATTTTATTCTTAATTCCCTAATTTTGAAGACATTTTTGTAAAGTGTCAGCAATAAAAAAGGTCAATATATGCAGGTGGCACATTACAAAAGTTCAACACACGCTTCTAAAGATGCTAATTAGTATCTATAAAATGATATATCACTGCCATATATGAAAGATTTTAACAATGTTAACAAGTGTAAGCAAAGCTTTTGACTTCGTCTTTTCAGTCTCATAAGTTTGCATGCATTCCTTTTATGTAGCAGTCCAAGACGTTTTCTTCCAATACGGAGTGTTTACACTTATAAACTTATTAAAATCACATGCTCCATAAAAGATAATGGATATTCATGGTAAAGTATCATATAAGAGGCAAGCTTGAGACAAGCTCTCAGATTCTATTATGATCATAGATAAAGTTTGATACAGTGAAGCCGCCGCTTGGCTCCTTAGACACAACTACTAGATTTTCTACTTTTTCTCAAACAAGTTAACAAGTGCCTATGTAGTGTAGTTGTAGAATTCAAGCGAGACGATTTGAACAAAGTTTTACACCATTTGCATTGAGGTTGTTTAGCACCATCTCATTCAATTTCAACAAAATCCTTTCATACAACAAAAGTCATCTTTCTCTTCTTTCTTTTATATGCTACCGTTTGCACTTCCATTGGGCCCTCACTAGTGACTGTATTAGGGGCCTCAGTATTTGCAGTATCTTCATCATCATCATATATGGGCTTTATTAAGCTAATCCTAATGAAGTTTTCATTTTCATACTCTTTAACCAAATCAAATTCATTCATACAATCATCCATTTACTAAAATAAATAATTTGTAAACATAGAACTAGACAGATTATATTAATAAACTAAATTATAAATTAAAGTTAAACAAATTTGACCCAAGAATTGCCAAGACAGCCTTGCTTGATGGCTCGAAGTGCCTCCAGAAGCAAGGCTAATACAATTTATACTAATCAAGTAAAACATGTTAAAGTCAAATAGATTTAACTTGAATAATTTTAGTATACAACCTTGCCTTGATAGCTCGATGTGCCTCTAGAAGTAAGGCTGATATAGTTGACACTAATCAAGTAAAAAATCTTACAGTCAAATAGAGTTGACTTGAATAGTTTCAGTATATAGCCTCTTGTTGTGCTTCCAAAAGCAAGGCACCTCCAGAATCCAATATTATAATTTATAAACATGGAAGATTATAATTTATAAGCAATCAAAACATGTTAAAGAAAATATCATTCCATACTTGAAGCAAGAACTTAAGCAAAAATCAGATAGGGTCAAATTAATCAACCAAAACATATGAAAAAAGTATCTATCCATACCTGAAGTAAGAATATAAAGTAAAAACCAGATAGGATTAGATGAATTAACCAAAACATGTTAAAGAAAGCATCATTCAAGCTACACAACAAGAAACAGAGCACCTATGGCTCTACGTGCAGACATTATAAACAAACAAATGCTACACAACACCTCTAGAAACTTGAAGCAAGAACATGAAATTTCCACCAAATAGTTTGTATTAATCAACTATAAATCTCCTCACTCTAGTCAACAATATACACAAACAACCTAAGAGAACTCAGAGAAGCAAAAGAAAATTTTAATATTTATAATAAATAAATATAAACATAGAATCAAGGAGGAGGAATAACTTATACTCACGGCGTTGTGGACTGGAAATTTTGCTTCAAGCACAGATCTATAGGTTGTTTCTTCAGAAGCTTTTTTTTATAAAATTTTCAATATGAATAATATAAAGCTTGAAATAAATAATATAGTGTAATTTGCAAACAATAGCAACATCAATATAGGAAAAAAGTCAAAAGGCCATATTCTACTATGGACTCATAAATTCTAAAAATCAAAAAACTTATAAACTTATCAATCAAAATGATAGACAGTTATAGAAGCATGCATGTATATCGTGATTGTTAATGTATGGTAGCACTATGTCACAACAATGACCACTTTGGAGTTTGGTGTACAGAGCAACAATTCTTTAATGATTAGATTTAGATCTACCATACTACAATTTAGAAAGAGTTAGGAGAGAGCCATAATCATTGAAAATACTCAGATAACTAGATAAGTGATTCCAAATCTTCCAAGTTCCCAACCAAATGCTTAGAAACAAGAAAAGAACCTGACTAATTGACTGATAGACAAACAATTCGTCGAACTAGAGAATTATGAACCACAGAATCAAATATTTAGTTGATTGGGATCGAGTCATAAATGCTAGCATTTAATGACTCATTTCTCGAGGCCCGACAGCCATATCTAAGATTGAAATTGCACTCATGGCTCCCAAAAAATAAGGTCGCACGCTGCATCTACTAGGGTTTCTTACCGTCACAGTCGGTATCACTCTCGCCCCCTTGGGTTCCTAAATCTTGACGGCTACAAGGCTTCAAGAATCAAGAATCAATACCATGAAAATCATGTAAGAGCCAAGAGATAATCCTAAGAGGTTAGGGTTTCTCGATGGCCCTTAGAGAATAAGTGAGGAAGTGTGAAACAGTCGACGGAGAAATGAGATTATCATCATGTAACCGTAGCTTTACAGTATGGAATCAACGACTTAAAATTTGGATATAAATATCCAAGGGCTTCAATAGCTCCACACAGGATCAGACTCACTATACTAAGTAACTTATGTCAGCCTACTAAATTAAATACTATAATACATGTTATATACTATAAAACTAGATTAATATGTAGTACATGTTATATGCTAATACTATAAAATTATATGTATTATATAGTGTAAAACTATATATTTATACTGTATACATATATAACATTGTCTAACATTATATTTTATCAAACATTATAATTTAATACTCATAATATAATATTATAGTTATATTATATACTATAATACTATTATACTAATTCTGTATATTAACTACAAAATTAGTACATTGATACTTAAATATTGATACCCTAAGGTCTTATGTTTGCATAAAATAATATTATTGTTTATGCTTATAGTTATAATGCATATATAAGAATAAATGCTAGACTATTACTACTTCTCACTACACAATAGACACTAGTCTAGTAGTCTACTAGTATGAGCTTATTAATTATGAATGATAGATATTAACACTTAATATGTATATTACTTTATATGGTCTTATGAATACAATATTACTAATGATTAATTTTATATAAAGCAATAATGTAAAGTTTTTTTTTTTCATAAATACTAATACTGTAAAGTTATAAGTTATGACTATAGTCTTTAGCCTATAGCTTGTAAGTAAGAATTTTTATATGACATTTGAATATTTGATAACAATAAGATAAATTATAGCTAATATTATATTCATCATATATTAATAATATTAATAATATAATTATATATGTATTTATCGTAACTTCTAGTTCTATATGATATATTAATATTAGAAATTTTTATATATAGTATATGTAGGCGACTATAAGTCTATATGTATTATATATATAATTGATAATACAAGTCAAGTTGACGAGTCGAGTCGAGCTTCATACGAGTTTGTTCATGAACATTAATCGACTCGATCAAATTTTATATGAGTTTGTATTGTTTAATAATCGAGCCTAATTCTAAATTTGTGAACACCCCATTGAATATTTGATTTGAATCAAATTTGAGTTTAATCTAATCGAATTCGAACTGCCTAACGAGTAGCATGTTCATTTACAGCCCTAACCATATGAACACATATTACTAATCATTTTTAGATTTTTTCTTTCTTATCAAGCATGCTTAATATTGATGGAATTAAATATAAGTAGTGCTACATATACTTACAATTTTACTTACAAAAAATATACAAGACTTATTTTTATCAATTTTAATTTGAAATTCAAATTTTATAATTTTTAGCATATCAATAACTGACATGTAGAGAAATAAGTTTTTTCTAAGTTTTTCTTAACTACTGTTATCATTTCTCAATAAATATTATAGAAATACATTATGTCTCATAGAGGGTTCTTGCTAGTATCAATATACAAAATACATCTAGGAAGATTATCTTAATACAACCAAAGGCTAAATTGGTTGCTGCCCATTGTGCCACAAATTGTGCACATCGATTTTGTGATCGATGAATTTTTCTTACGCTCCAATCTTTTCAAGGTTGTAGATTTTGATAGATGTTATCAATAATTGGAGTTATTTACCACATTGGGGAGGGGGCCTCATCTTCAATGGCTATTATAACAAGATGTGCATCACCCTCCAGAATATATGTACTCTTTTGAAGATGTTTTGCCAACTTCATTGCTAGAAGAGCTTCTGAGGTTTCTACTATGATTGGATTTGTGGAATTAATTTTTGATGACTATATTGCCATGGTCTTACTTTCATAATCACATCATACTGTTGGTGAAGTGGAAAATGTGTCTCTTACTATTGCATCAAAGGAAAAACTCCAATGGTTCCAAGGTAGAGGTAGCCAACTTAATCTTGGAAGAACTCTTAATTTTTCCTCCCATGCTTGTTTGTAAGCTTGGTAAGAACTTTTCAACCGGTCTTTGGCCTTCCTCAAGGATAGAACTGAGTGATTATAGACAATATCATTATGTTGTCTCCAAATAAAATCCAGTATTATTATTGTGAAAATCTACAATGGAATTTTTTCTGAGGCATTTAACCCTAGAATCTACTTTGGATTCATTATCGTTAGAATCCAATCTAGCAATGTGTTAATTGGAAGTAATGCAAGGTTCAAGGTCCAACTGCTTTGATTCTAGAGTATCCCAATGACAAGACATTTAATGAAGAGATGGATCAATGTTTTTTCTTCTTCATTACACAATGAGCAATTTCTTGATAGTATATTTGGAATGACATTGCTCAGTTTTACTCTGGTGGAGAGTATGTTCCATATGATTCTCCAAATTAGTAACTTGTGGCGATCATAAATTTTCAAATGTCAAAGTTATTTCAATATGGGGCTTGAAAAATTTTGCAATGGTGTACAATAGTTTTTCGCCGCTTTGTGGTAGGCTGTTATAACTTAAAACTTTCCATTGGGGTTTGAAATCCAAATCAATGAATCTTGGCTTTGGTTATTTTGAGAGATGAAATTTTTGGATTTATGTAATGCTATCTTGCTCAAAAAGAGTTAACATTTTCTGGGTATTATATGAACGAGAGTTTTGTATAATTAGATTAGAGACCTTGAAAAGGGGTTGAATCTCGTTCATTTGGTGGAGAGGCTTTGGTGTGAAATTTTCTAATGTTGAAATCTAAGGATTTGACCATACATTTGATAAACCATTGAAGATTTGATAGCACTTATTTTTTGAGAGTATCTCTCTTATCTTGAGAATTCCCTTCTATAGCTGTGAATCATTTGATTTTGATGTTATATTCCAAAAACTTATTACGTTGACATATTTTACCTTGAGCAGTGAATGCCATAGGCCTGAATTTACTTGGCTCATTTCTCATCCTGTTTTTGCTAATAAAATTAAATTCATTTGTTACATTAATCTCAAATCGACTCCCCTTGAAGTTTTTGATTGGCAAATGCATTTCCAATACTTCAAAGTCAAATTTTGCTTTTGTTCTTTGGAGAAATCCCACTAGAAACTTTTTAAAACTAGTATTAAGAGAATTACAAACTAATTTCAGCAACTTATAAGTTGACATTTGATACGAAGGAATGGTGCTTGTTACTGATCGATTAGCATGGTTTGTCATACTTGTGAAAATAGCTTTGATTTCTAACCCTCTAATTTTTTGTTAATCTTCTCCAATAAATCTTTGTAATTGTCTTATTTTGCTCTACTAAAGGAAATTGGAAATCCTAGATACTTCATTTTGAATGAGGATGACATACATTATATGAGTGATTGATGCTTTATTAGTGGAATTAATGTTACTTGTGATAAAATTGAGAACATTATGATTAATTTTTTACCTTGATCATTCCTGGTATTTCTCCAAGCTTTCAAAAATTGCTCGAACATTTCTTTTGGAAATCACTTTTAGACCATGTTTGGATAGTAAAAATGTTAATTTATCTAATTTCATCTCATCATTAGAATTTTTTTAAATTTTTACATAAAATATAATAAATAATTCAACTTTTTCAAATCTCAAAATAATAATAATATCAAAAAGTAATATTTTAACAATACTAATTTATTTAATTTTTAAATTTCATTTAAAATCATTTTAATTTAATTGTTTTTATATCCTTATTAACTAATCATTGATATTATCCGACGTACATGCATCATGTGCGGTAATCGAGGCCTAGGCACAGCTACTTCACATGAAAACCTTTTTTTTTTCTCTCTTTTTTTTTTTTTTTTTTATTATTATTATTAAAGTGGTTAGACAAGCTGATGATTAATTTGATCAACCACATTCATTATATAAAAGAATATTTTAACCATAATAAAAAGTTAAATAATAAATTGATATAATTTAATATAATACGTCAAATTATAAAATTATTTTTATTATAAAATAGATCTATATAATATTATAACATATGAACACACAACTTCTAGAGACAATGCATGTGCATATGAATCTATTTTTATAATAAATAATCATTTTCATTCCAAATAATTGTTATTTTTGTAGTGAATATACGTCGATCATGAGATACATACATGATGAAGAGGTCCAACATAGTTCATTCTTTTGTTAATATAATCATGATAAAAGGGAGTTTCAAAAGTATAGTCCAACAACTTATAATCGCTTTTCAAGATTCTGGTTAAGTGATGGAAAAATCATATCTTCTTGCTATATATAAAAGCAAGAAAGGCTCAAAAGTCGGGAAAAAAATTATTTGGAAAATGATACGTTGCAATAATTCGAAAGTGCGAGGCTACTTTTCCTTGCTGATCTTTTTTTTAGAATAAAAAAAAAATTGATGGGAAGCCAGCTGGTACGTGACTGCAGTGCATATATGCATGTAATTCATCATATTTTTGCTAGTAAACATTTATATATATATAAGTTTATAATATCACAAAAGGGGAAAGTAAAGGTGGCTTTGCACAAAGTATATATCTTAAATGTGCTAATTGTATGATTGTATCATGTTCTAATAATGTGAAGCAGCGTGACAAAGATTCCAATCAAACTTCTACAAATTAATATTATAGTAAAGATATTGCAAATGGCTTGCAGTGCTCTCGTCTCAAGACGTTGTATTATGAGTAATGTTAGATACAAATCTCAAATAGACAAACTTCATATAAGTCATTTGTAAAAAAGTAAGCTCCACTAATAAAAATAGTTTTTTTACACTTTTTTTTTAAAGTAGAATCCTTTTTTTTTTTACAAGAACTTATATAAAATTTATCTATTTAAAACTTGTACAGATAATTTCTCTTGTGCCAGTAACTAATTCTTGACGAAGAACTGCAAAAGTTGCTGTGGGTCATCAAATCAACCATATTTGCATCTCGCTTTTTAATTTGCAGTACTTTTCCCCCATGAATTCTGTGGAGACAACTGTTGCTAAATGCTAGAATAACCACCCAACAAATCCTCCCGTCAAAATTCACTTGGTCTTTGATTATATATATATATATATATATATATATATATATATATATATATATATATATGCTTATCATGTTGGCTAAATCTGAGTGGGGATTATAATTTATATTTAAGTATCTTTTTACTGTACTTTTCTTCGCTAGCTAGAAAAGAAAAAGAGAAAGGCAGTGATCAGGGAAAGAGAAGACAGATCCTGCAGTCAAATTTCACCCCTTTTCCTTGTTCTTTTTAGAGAATAATTTGAATACAATACGACAACAGAGACATGATTTAGTGCAATTGTTAAGAAACATAAAGCTTAGATGATCAGTACCTTCTGAACATAGATTTTAAATAAAGAACAATCTTTTTTTCTCATACAAGAAGCTAGAAGCTATTAGTTGAAACGTACCGACGCCAGTAAATACAGATTCTAAGAAAGAAGAGTGCTCTAGTCACAAAAGGATTACACAAAAGTAATCATACAAACTAACATAGTTTCACGTAATCTGAAGTTTACTTTATAATAAAAATAACTTTACAATCTGATGAACCACATCAATTTGTGTGATTACTTTTGTATGATCTTTTTTGACTGAAGTATTTCTCTTTTAAGAAAATGTAACAGACTGTAACATAAAACTTCAATGCTGGTTTATACCATCATTGCAATTGGCTGCCATGTTGTGTCATGGTGTGATACATATGGGAGGAAATTTTTATATTACTTTATTTTTTCTATCATTTTCAAATCAGTAGCTGATAAAAGAACAGTCAAACCACAAGGAATGCCCTGCTTTGTCTTTTGCAATCATAGATCAGTCATATTCATAAAAGCTTATGAAAATGAAGATACATATCAAACACTTTCTGGTCCTTTTGCTGGTACAGAAAATAAAATAAAGGAAAAAGGAGAGAATGGTGCTTGATGATGCAAATCACAGCTTCGGCCTTGAAACTTGATTTGTCTTTAAAGAAACGTGGAAAAGGAAGTAGAACAACTTCACAGAAGAGACAGAATGCCTGATTTGATTAATGTTCAAAGTTTACTTCCCTAAATCAATGTTAAAAAAATCGTAGTAGAATCATCCCTCGCACTTAAGATCTTTATATTAAAAAACAAAGAGCATCCTTGAGTATCGATCACTCAATGACCTTCGAATCCTCTTATTGTTTCAAAGCAGCTGCAATCTTCTTTTGGACGAGCTCCACTCCAAGACGTGGAGATAACCTAGGTAGGATTTCCTGAAACATATTGATGCTCGTGAGAGACATCACCTTCAAAACACAAGGAAACTTCTAGTTCACTTAACATAGTTCTAGTAAGGAATAGTCTCATATCACTTCCAAGCTTCTGGCATTTTGACCGACCCATTGAAATTCTATTGCCTCTTTTTAATAATAAGTATGTGGTGGTGATATGACAGTCAACTGAAGTTTTTTCCATTTAAAGCAAATTATCAGGATGACATGAATCTAGCTTTCCAAATGCAAACAACAAGCTTGAACCTTACAAACTTAATGCTGAAATCAGGCCTGACTAAAAAGCATCACTGCAGACTGTTTGAATAAGGCGTGTACACGTGCATGTGCCACCTATGAGATTATGAAAGAGCAGCAGGCAAAAAGAAAGAAAACCAAAATGTTCTAAATGAATGGGAACAAACGTGAAGTGCTTTACCACTATATCACGTGGGGTAAGGATAAACATGACATGGGAAACAATGATTTGCCTACAATTATTAAACACTGCTAGTTTTCCATTGCAAAACACAGCCTTTGCCAGCGGGGACCAACTTTAGCTAATAAGTTCGTGGGGGTACTACAGTGGCCGGATTATTGTACATTAGGTTGATTAGTAAAACCACAGGCTATATACTCACTGATAGTCTGATCATATGATAATCAACTAGCAATATTTGTCTCAGCTATATTGTGTAGCTTACTCTGAATATTAAAAAATAATGGAAGGGGCAGCTAATTAATGTATAAGACTGTTTAAACCCCACTGGACATTTCTCCTCGAAAAACTCTGCCCACTTAATTGAGGAATGATTGTCTACAGATATCACTTGGAAGAATGTGAAAGACTACTGTAGGCAAGAGCCTTCAGACTTCTAAAGCCTACATTCTAGAAAATTACCTGAGTTGTCTGATAGATGTAGAAACAATGGGCATTCGTTTTATCTTATATGGAATACCTAAGTATATATAATCACCAGTCTAGTATCTAGTAAAACAATGCTCATCAGAATCCAAGTAAACAAAACCATAGTGGTTGGAATACAACATCTCTCTAACCAGTACATTTTATTGGACATGGGAGTGATCATTACAGGAAGGTTATCCATGATGGCCCAATACAACCTTGTCCAGGCCCACATAACATGGGCTGGTGTCATCTAATCATTACAACTTTCCTACACTTCCAAACAAAACTCAAAAAATAATTCAACTTTTTCAAATCCCAAAACAAAAATAATTTTAAAAAATGATTCTAACAATATATTAACTTTATAATATTTTATCCAACTTTTTTTTCCTCTCATTTCCCAAAATCCCATAAAACATCTTAACTCAAACCATTTAACTAATATTCACAACCATTTCGCTATTATTCACAGATTTCTCATCTCATCTCATCCCATCTCAACATCCAAATGAGACCTTAAAGGATGTGTAAAGACCAGGAGAGCAAGGGTGATAAGAAAGAAGACAAGAAACCAAGGAGTGATGAAATGCAGGGTGTAGCAGAAGACCTTGCAACATAGTTTACAACCAGCTTGAATAAAAATGACCGATAGAATCAAGTTAAACCAACTACATGATCTCTCGCAGTAATTTGATCATAGTCAATATTCACAAAAATCCGGTTGATGATGTAGAGAAGTTTCTAATGACCGGTGGGTCTGAAACTTGTGTGTGAGCAGGCAATTTAGTACCAGTTTCATTGAGAAAGAGGGGAAAAAAAATCATATCACAGGGGCAACCCCCATATATTATCGGCAATTGAAAAGAAGCACAGCCTACAACAAGCGAATCCAAGCCCTTCCAAGCCTGGGACCTTAAAAGTGTCATATAGGCAGAGAGTGAGGAGAGATATTTTTTTTTTTTTTTATAATTAGAGTGAGGAGAGATATCATCCTGAGCTTCTTAAAGGCAATGGAAAATAATTTGTACAAGCCTAGGGTGTACAAGTCTCATGCAGGTCCTTTGAAAAAAAATGAGACCCACATGGAAAGATCTATTTTTTCATGGTGGGTCTCATTTTTTCAAAGTGTATGCACGGGATTTGCACATCCTAGGCCTATATTTAGCATTACTATCAAGCAAATCAGTATTGAAAACTTATGGATTGAATTATACAAGAGCAAGGAAGATTTTCTTAGATAAACTGTCCACGGGAGAAATTTGGAAATCATTTTGGCGTACATCGATGATGATTGAGTGGTCTCTTTTAGAAGGCTTTCCTAATTTATGAAAAGAAATTATAGGTGAGATTCCTAGAAGGCCACTAAGGTTCAAAGATATCCTATTTTTTTCATCATCTGGATCTAGAACTGTCTTTCTTTAGGTCCTACTTTATAATAGAACATAAATTCAACAGCCGAATAACCATCCAAAGGCACCCATAAAGTACTTTTAATTACTGCACTCGGTGCACTGGTCCAGCCCCTCCACAGCACTCATTTATTCTTGATTGCAAAATAAAAAATAAAAAAAACATAATTTACTTTGACCTTCTCCCCTTTATATTCACTGAACCAATCCTCTGGACCTAAATAATAAAACTTTTCTCCACCTATAATGATCAGAAGATCCCTAATCATAGAATCTAAGGGCTGTCCTACACATCACTATAGTTGAAATGACTGTCTTGGGGATTAAGTTATGATAGAAAACTCATGCATCAGAATTTGGAAACAGAATGATTAATCTGAGCATTGAGGCAAGCCTAGGAGGACATGAAAATGTTCTTTATTGTGAAAACAACAATGGTGGCAGAAGCCTGTCAGATAGCAACAGTAAGAACAAACCTTTTTATGAATATCTTGAAGGTCCCAGAGATTGTGCTAAACGTCATTGTGATGGTGTTATGAATGTAGGATGGATAGGTTGTTTGGCTATGCAGAGAGGGTGAAGACGATGAACAAGCGGAATTCATCTTCCTCTCTAAGTTATTGATGTGATGAAAGAAGGCTTTTTTAAGGGTTTCATTCATTTACTTATTGTGATACCCAATATGATAAGAATAATGGTAGGTAGTGTATGGGATCCCACATTGCTTGGGAATCAAAAGTTCTTGCTCTCCAATTGTATCATTGACTAATCCTTTTGGAGTATAGGTCATATAGTTTGGGCCTTCGATTGAGCGTTACAAATGGTATCAGAGTCTATTCCAACCAGAAATGTAGAGCTTGAGCCATGCCACCTACGATGATTGGCTCGACGAGGATGTTGGGAATTTAAGAGAGAGAGATTGTGATATCCCATATGATAAGGATAAGGGTAGGTGGTGTATAGGATCCCACATTACTTGGGAATGAGAAGTTCTTGCTCTTTATAATGTTCCAATAGGACTTCAATTGTATCACTAACTCGTTCTTTTAGAGTATAAGTCATGTGATTTGGGTCTTTCATTGGGGCATTACACTTATAGACCACAGTTGTAACCATCCACCAACCCTTTCATACATCATACATCATAGCACCTTAAATGTACAGGTGCTACTCGCACATGCTATAACTAACTAAACAACCTTAGATGGTAGATTTGCTAAAAACCGTCAGAAACTAATCCCACACACTACGGTGCATCATAACATAGTTTCAATCAGCAATGGCCGTCAATTAATTAAGAACCTGCATTGATGTGAAGTGGAAAAGATGTTGGAATATCTCAGCACATCCACTAGCAATTTTCTTCCTTGAATAAAGACTCAATGAATAACACGTAGGCTACAAATGCTACTTCAAAATCTTAAGCGCTGCGGCAAAGAAGAAAGAGCTATATAAAGGCGAGGAACGTTGAACTTTGAGAAAATGTAAGACAACAAAATTAGCACAAAAAAAGATTTTGAATAACATAATTAAAAACAAAACTGACCTCAGTGCCATCAGAGAGTACTTTGGCTAACACGGGTATCTCATATTGATAAGCCATTTCCCACTCAGGATTGCTGGTTATATCCCTTATCTGACAAACTCACCGACACATTCACAATATACACGCATAAAATAAACATATACACACTCACACACACAGATGGACATATTTACCTGTAAATCAACATCGTGAAGGGAATCAGGGCCGTAGAGTAGGAAGGCAGCCTGGAGTTTTTCTTTGAGGCCATCACACAAACAGCAACCGGGCTTTGAGTAGAGAACGAGCTTTCTCGAAGGAGTGGAGGAAGAAGTCGACGAAGAAAAAGTTGAAGAAGCGAGAGGGGTGAAGACCCACCTGGTTATGGATCTTTGTCTCGTTAGCAACACCATTGAGGATGGTCTTGCCACTGCTGCGAATGCAATTGCCATATGCATACATACAAATCCTCCGACCGGATAGCTTCCCCGAACTTTGGGGTTGAGTTTGGATTATATCTATGGGCCGTTCTCAAGATATTGACGTGTTTTTTATGATCTGCTCTCCAGCGGTCCAGACTCCAGCCCATTGATTAAAAAAGGATTGTTCATCCCGGTCCGGTAACCCGACAGTTTTATAAAAAATCAACTGTATATAAAACAAACGACGTCGTTTTGGATCCGAGCTTGCCCTTTTGGCCTTTTGGACTCCATCTCTCGTCTCTCTTTCTTTCTCGCCGAAACCTTCGAGCTTCCGCCGCCGTTTCTCTCTCGCCGGAATTTTCAAGCGTCAGCTTCGACAGACAACGCCGCCGGAATTTTTTCCTCTGAACCTGTAGGTAAGTTTCTCTCTCGTCGGTTTCTAGAAGATCCTTGCCTTTTCTTTGTCTTTTCACTAAGTTGGAAAATACTCAAAAAAGCGGAGAGGTTTTTCAGTAGCTAAAAGGAAGGGTTGATATATAGAAGTTAGAAATGTAGTTTTTTGGTTCAGGGGCGAAAAATGAAGTAGGGTTCATGCTTTAAACTATTAATTTATACATTAGTACATTTTTTTAGGCGAAAACTGTAAAAATCTACTGTTCGGATCTCATCAATATTTTCAGCCATATTTAAACTATTAAACAGCAATGATAATCTATAAATTCAAAACTGCGTGAAATCCCCCACTTAAATCATCCGAATCGATAACTTGCTTTCTGTTCTTTCTGCTTTACTAATTTTATGGAGCTCTGAATTTAGTTCAACAATCTGCTTCCGTAACTTTTCTCCCTTATCTGGTAAGTTGGTAACCTGGCAACCATGGCCTAAAAAGACAAGAGAATGAAATAGTTGACCCAACAGTAAAAGGAAAAAAATAAAAGAACAATCCGAGCAAATTACTTATAATCAAGCAGATGCCATATCATTCAAAAAAAGACCACCTTTTTTTATAAGAACAAAATTTTATTAAAAGGAAAGACTCAACCTTTTATAGTTTAAAGTTGAGTTTAAACCTAACTAAATTCAAAAGACCCAAAATGTTTGTTGGATAGCTATGGTCAAGATTTGTTAGTTAAGTTCTTGGTGGTGTTACCTTTTTGTTTTCCCTTATAAGTAGTTCTCAGTTGTTAATTCGAGAGTGGTTTCCATATCTAATTATTTTTTATAAGGTTTCTGATTTGATTGTCGCCAATGGTTGTTGTTCATTGGACTTTTCCATTGTTTATGGTATTTCAGCCGATTGTGTGAATGTGTTTAAGCTGGAATTAGTTGGACCCTACTTCAATGCAGGTGCTTGTCATCATATATCAGTTTATAATAGTGTGTAAAGGAGTTTGAGTTTAGAGTTTCGAAGATTAAGAGGAAGTTAGTTTGTAAAGCCATATATATTACTCTTGAAATTAGGCCTGTGACCAAGTTGGTGATACCTGTTCATGGATAGTTCATTAAAAGGTAGCACTCTGCACTAGCAAGTGATTCATGATTGGAACTGTTTATGCCTGACACAATCTGATTATGAACGTGTTTTCAATAGCCTTGACATTTCTCAGAAGGAATAATTAATACAATTGTGACACCCCTTTCCTGTAGGGTAGAGATATTACTAACATACATGGTATAATGCTCGGTAAAGAGACTCAAAATTCTGAAATACCTCTTTTATCGGAAAGCATAAAAAACATTTAAAACTGAACTGAACATAATTGTCTTGAAACTGAAACGTAAAGTAAAAGAACATAAACTAGTCCTACTAATGACTTTATTCATAAAAGAAAAAAACTAATCTTGTGTGAATAACACTTATTCCTCTCTAAGTCTTTATACTAGATCTACTCTTGGCCATCTAGCTCTATGTCATCATAATCCCCGTCTGTGACAGTAAAACATAAAAGAAAACAGAAAGACAAATAAAAAAATGAGTCGAATACTTAGTAGATAGCACATCATATCTTAAAATATTACTTAGCTTAGCACAGACTTAATTTTTTGAAAGACTCTTCATAACATACATATATCATTACAGATTCACAATCATACCATAAACATAACTTAATTTAATATATACATATATCGTCACAGATTCACATAGCATATCTATTCATCATTAACATGAGCGGAATTATACATTATCATGGCAAGCATGTAACGTGAATGCATAAATGACTGACTTCATGTATTTCTAACAATCATTCATGACTTGTTTATCTTGTCTTTCAATTCTCATATAGTAACCTACGCTTGAGTTCGTGACACCGTATAACTTGTCATAACATGGAGTGAAACACGATTGAGTCCGTACTCACTTAACTTGCATAACTTATCATAACATGGAGTGAAACACGCTTGAGTTTGTGTTTCACTTAACTTGCATAACTTATTATAATATGGAGTGAAACAAGCTTGAGTTTGTGTTCCACTTAACTTGCATTACCGATATAACATGGGTGAAACACGCTTGAGTCCGTGTTTCACTTAACTTGCATAACTTGTCATAAGATGGAGTGAAACACGCTTGAGTCCGTGTTCCACTTAACTTGCATAATTGATCATAACATGGAGTGAAACACGTTTGGGTCCGTGTTTCATTTATCTTGTGGTTAATCACGCTTGAGTTTGTGGCACCGTCTTAGCATAACTTGTGGTGAGCACGCTTGGGTCCGTGTCACCTTTAAACATTTATCTTTCTTAATGCATGAAAACTTTCTTGGACTTCATTGACTTTTTTATCTTGGCTTATTCTTGTACTTGGCATGACACTACATGATTTAATTACAACATTCCATGGCATACATGATCTGAGTTCTACATGAACGTTACATGACATACTTGATCTAAATACTCAAGGACATTTCATAGCACATATGATTTAATCACTACAAGAATATTGCATGGCATACTCTTGTACATGACATAACATGGCAAAGCACAACATGATCTAAACATTTTATGACATTTCATGGCATACATGATCTAAGTACTACATGAACATGGCATACATGATTTGTCTATGGCATACTTGATTTAAATTACTACATGAACATTTTTTATAAGTAAAGGAAGTATAGTCAACTACATGAACATTTCATGGCTTCCATGTGATTTTAGTACCATTCAACCCATCAAACAACAAATTCATTCATACAAGCATGATGTCATAATTTATCAAAGATCGTGAAAGAATCTAACCTTGACTTTGCTCTTAGCGTAGCATAGATAACCATCATAAGCACATCATATTTTCATACATAACAATAATATACACAGTACGTGTGACGCCCCCAAATTCCGCTTGGGATTGAACGGACATTTGGAGGGTCGAGACATGCAACACAAGGTTACCTGCCCCCGTTCATGACTTATAAGATGCAATGTTCCTAACATGCATCTAGCATTATGTAATATTCGCAGCGGATAATTTTTTTTTTTTAGCAATACTATGCACCAAACTAAAAATTATCTCAAATACTTGAAACATATTTCATACATAAAGGCATACTAAAAAGCCGTGATCACCACACTAGTCCAAAATGGTTGTGATCAAAAGAATACTTGAGATACAACTCCAAAAGTACAAGTAGTAACCTAAGTTAAATACTATGCCATCATCAACATCGCACCGTGGCCTAGTCGACCGTGTTCAGTTGGTCAGATTCCAATTCTTCTTCAGGTCTTGTAACAAGATCTACCATTCGGGGGGAATGGTAGTTGAGACTACCACAGTGAGATTTGATTACAAATCTCAGTAAGTTAACATAAAACTCCCACACAGGTTAAAGATGCATGCATGGCAGTAAAAGCATAAATGCATAAGTATAGTCGTACATAAGCATAGCATAACTTGACATATAGCATGACATAACCAGAACTTAAACGTGAACTGAACTTGACTTAACATGGTATGAACTTAAACTTAAAACATAACATGAACAAACAACATAACATGAACGTGAAACATAACATGGACTTGAAATATAGCATGAACGTAAACATGCATAACATAAATAAGAACTTGAAAATAACATAAACTTGAACATAACATGGGAGAAACGGCCGGCCGAATGGGCGGCGACGGTAAGGAGGAAAACAGGGCAGGGCAGCAACTTCCGGGGGCTCTTGGCGGCTAACGGCTGGTCCGATGGCTCTGAAAATTGGTGGGGATGAACTTTGGTGGGATGGGAAGAGAATGGCGGGGGTGGTGTACGACACCTCCACCGGACGGCGGAGAAACGGGCGGTCAAAGGGGCGGCGACGGTAAGGAGAAATGGGGAAGGGAAGAGCATGGGGAGAGAGAGAAAGAGTGTTCGAACGGGTGAGAAGAAAACACGGAAAAGAAAGGGAAGAAAGAAAGAAAAGAGAAAAAGAAAAGGGAAAGGAGAAAAGAAAAGATGGAGAAAAAGAAATGAGGTTCAATCCTCACTTCCGGGATCCAAAAAAATAAACCAACGATGAGTTAAAACACTGATTTGAAAACGCGTAAGTGTTTTATTTTAAATAAAACATTTAAATAAAACACTACGAGTAATTAAGGTAGAATAT
>QGSO01000171.1:511560-588268 GCA_011037825.1 Carya cathayensis
ACATGAACATAACATGATACGTGAGCATAACATAACATGGACTTGATCTAAAACTTGACTTATCATGTATTTGATCTGAAACTGGACTTAACATAAACTTGGAATATTATTCAATTGTCTTGATTAATAACGTGCTTAATACGTACTCCACAGTTGTTGTGGCCCCACGTATTCAAGTAACATAAAAAATAATACGTACTCCACAGTTGTTGTGGCCCCACGTATTCAAGTAACATAAAAAATAATACGTACTCCACAGTTGTTGTGGCCCCACGTATTCTACTGTCACAATTGCTGTGTCTCACGTAGTGTATGCTCCACAGTTGTTGTGGCCCCATGAATACACATAACATAAAATATAATACGTACTCCACAGTTGTTGTGGCCCCACGCATTATAAGTAACATAAAATATAATACGTACTCCACAGTTGTTGTGGCCCCACGCATTATAAGTAACATAAAATATAATACGTACTCCACAGTTGTTGTGGCCCCACGCATTATAAGTAACATAAAATATAATACGTACTCCACAGTTGTTGTGGCCCCACGCATTATAAGTAACATAAAATATAATACGTACTCCACAGTTGTTGTGGCCCCACGTATTATACGTAACATAACATGTCTTATCTTTCTTAATGCATGAGATATTATTTAATATCATATACTTTTCTAACAGAGTAATTAAGGTAGAATATCATTTTATAAACTAAAGTTTATAAAATAATATTTCCTCATCATTATTTAAAATGATAAAGTACCGTTAATTAATCGAAGAAGATAAAATCATTTAAATTAATAAAACACTTAATTACAACACTGAGAGGAATTAAGATAGAATATTATTTTATAAACTAAAGTTTATAAAATAATATTTCATCATCATTATTAAAATGATAAAGTATCTTTAATCACTCAAAGAGGATAAAACCATTTAATTTAAATAAGAGTTTTCAACGTAAAAATAAACCTCTTAATATCTTAAAACAACTAAAATATTTAATCTAAGTAATTATCCACAATTATAATATTTTCAGAACTCATTAAATTATTATAATTGTGTTATTTTAAAAAAAACAAGCTTATCTAATACTTTGAAATTCGGTGGATAAGATCCGGAATACGCCATCGAGGTACAACGCTTAGGATAATTCTGTTAATGATTTTACAGTTGTCGGTGAAGAACAAATTACGTGTTTTACGAGAAAAGATAAATTATGCACGTGATTTCGGGTGAGGGTAGAGACGAGAGAGATAGTGATTGCTGTCGGGAAAGAATCCAAAACTGATTGTCATGCTGTCAATATGTGCGAAAAAGAAAGAGAAGGGTGAGGAGATAAGACTAAATTTTAGCGGGCTGTTACAGTACGCATGCATTTATATGATCATACTATTTACCTCTTAGCGCTGTTTCCTGATTCCCAACTTGTAGCGCGTTACCTATATGAGGTACTCGATGTTACTAACTTTCTGAAAAAACGTGCCGAAGCTTTCTAATTACTTAAAATCATAAATAGAGATAATTTAATACATATTCAATTAAAGATTACTACATAATAATATTATTCAAAACCCATAACATATCCCTTAATTTTCTATTTAAATATATATATATTTTTGATATCCATGGTGTCTGGGCTAGCTCGTGCGCACCTCAACTAATCCCACAGGGTCTTGAAGTTAACAACTAGGTAAACCTCCAGTGGCCGTGAGGGGACTCGAATTGGTGATCATTGGAGAGCAAACTCAAGGCCTGACCAACTAAGCTACCCCTCAAGGTTAAAACAAGATAATAGAAAATTGGAATATTAATTAAAATAATAGACTAAAAAGTATACTTTTAAAAATACTTTAAAACCCTTAAAAATATAGGAAGGCCCAAGGCCGAATTGAGGAAAACAGTCCACCGAACAAGGTTTCTTCAAGAGGATTTACGGAAGCCTATAAAACAAGCTGACAAGGGTTTTAAGGGTATTTTGGGAAAGCTGAATATAAAGGAAACATATAGGCTTACAGGGAAAGGCTCACATCACGCAACAGAGGGAACTGGGACTAAGAACAAAAAGGAGTGGTCGTGCGATGCTCACCGAGAGGAGGCTGAGGTGACGGTGGCTCTGGGGTGGTTAGAAGTGGCCGGCAATGCGACTGGGTCCTCTGGGCAGTGGTGCGACGCAAGAGAGAGAGAGAGAGAGATCACGGGGAGAGAGAGATCCCGTCGAGGACTTACCGGAAAGGAGTGGGTTCGATGGGGTTGGGCTGGTCGGCGATTTTTGGTCAGCCTAGATAGTGCTCCGACGTCCTCTGTGTCAACTAGATTTTTTTTTTTTTTTGGTGTTTATTTATGAGGTTCTCGTGGGATTTTTATAGACGAGGGGGAGGGAATAACGTGAGTCCTCAGGAGATATGCTAGGGTTGAAGTTGGGTATTGGTTTAAGTCTAGGAATCTATTCAAACTGGAAACTAAGGTCCCGTTCATTTTCACATATCTTTTTATATCACCTCATCTAATCATTACAACTTTCTCAAATTCCCATACAAAATAAAATAAATAATTCAACTTTTTCAAATCTCAATACAAAAATAATATTAGAACAATATATTCTAATAATATTTTATTCAATTTTTAATTTTAATCTCAACTCATCTCATCTCTGTAAAACAAACGAGGCTTGAAGGATAACTATGTCAATAAGGAAACTTCCTAATGAAATACAAACCCTTTTTAATCTAATCCGTTGTCAAATTCCAAAAATAAGAATAAGAAAAATAAAATAGATAAAAATGAAATAAATAAAAATAATAAAAGTGAGAATAAGAATAAAAATAAGAATTGAACTGATCTTGAGTCCTATTTGGGTTCGTATATTACAACAATACACTTAAAATATGCACTTGAGTGGGGGATTTAAGCATCCCCCAAAGTCAAACATTGAATCTATTTTAAGTCAAATGCAGTAACATGACGAAGCACAGGGAACATTCCAACCTAGAGTCACACAATCACCAAAAATCATTGCATGAAGAATTCCCATTCTTAAAATGATAATATCTATCCCTCAAATGTGAAGATTTTGTACTACCCGGATAATTGTCCCAAAAACAGCCTTAAGCAACCTCTTTTCCTCATCTCTACATCCAACTCCTTAAGAAAACCAAAAATCTCATCCTTCATCGGATGAGGTCTCCCCAGCATAAAACACTTGGCTTTCCTTTCCAAATTCAATGCCAGCTATATCCTGGTCGCTTTTTAACTTTTTTCTTATAAGTAAAAATTTTATTCCACGAATGAAATAGGCAAAGCCCATGTACACAGGAAGTATATACAAAAGAAACACCTAAGAACATTCAAGAACTAAAACAGCGAAAACTAAAACTCATGGACTGCCCCACCATTAAGAACAATGGCTGAAAACCAAGAAAACAGGGAAAACATAAAAAAATTTCTAGAGATCATCTACAGAACGTTCCCTATCATTAAAACACCTCTCATTCCTTTCCATCCAGATGCACCACATAATACACAAAGAAATCATCTTCCACCCTGCTGCAACTTGAGAACAAGAATGAATTCTAGACCAGCATGAAAGTATTTCTGTCACTGATTTTGGCATAACCCAGGACAGTCCAATTTCTAAACACCTGTTCCCATAACCCTTTTGCCGCATCACAGTGAATAAGAAGATGATCCACTGATTCTCCAGCTTTCTTACACATGAAACACCACTCCATAACCATCATTCCATGCTTTCTCAAATTGTCAATAGTCTGAATGTTTCCAATTTCTGCAGTCCAAACAAAGAAAGCAACTTTTGACGGAACACAAACCTTCCAAATATTCTTCCAAGGAAAAGAAAAATTTTGCTGACCATTCATCGTCTTATAAAAAGATCTAACAGAAAACATATTGGTCTCTGTACTTTTCCAGAGAATATGATCCCCTTTCATGTCTTCTAATAGCCACTGAATACAGCAACTTGAAAAAATCAGTAACCTCCTCAATTTCCCAGTCCTGAACAGATCTGAAAAAACAGACATTCCAATGCACCTCTTCATTAGAAAAACTCATCATCTCAGAAATGGAAGCCTGCTGATTAACAGCCAATCTGAAGACATTTGGAAAAGCTCTAAACAAAGCGGACTCACCACACAAAACATCAAACTAGAAACGAATTCTTGAGCCATCACCTACCCCAAAATAAACTTGTTTCACAAAATTATCCCAACCTTTTCTAATGAATTTCAATAAGCTTACCCCATAAGTCCCCCTGCTCTCCTTAGTACACCAACCCCCCCAATCACTACCATACTTCCGGACAATCACCCCTCTCTACATCGCACCCTCTTCCTTATTAAATCTCCACAACCACTTCCCCAATAATGCCTTATTGAAACTACACAAGTTACGAACACCCAATCCACCAACATCAATAGGACAACATACTTTTTTCCAATTAACTAAAGGTACTTTTTTCTCCTCCCCCAAACCTCCCCACAAAAAAGCTCTATACAGTTTTTCGATATGATTAACCACACCAACTGGTAAAGGGAATAAAGAAAGGAGATACGTTGGAATATTTGAAAGGGTACTCTTAATAAGGGTGATTCTACCCCCTTTAGATAAATGCATCATTTTCCAAGCCGCCAACCTTTTCTCAATCTTCTCAACCACCCCGTCCCAAATATACTTTGCCTTGAATGATGCCCCCAACGGGAGGCCAAGATATTTCATGGGCAGAGAAGAAACTCTACGACCCAAAAACGATGGCAAATCATTAATATTATGGACAACTCCTACCAGGACCAACTCTGATTTACCCAAGTTCACTTTTAACCCAAAAATGGCTTGAAAACACAACAGCATCACATAAAATTAAAGTATCATCGGCAAAAAGTAAGTGCAATAAGAAAGTAAAGCCATTAGAAGAAGAACCCACTGAAAAACCTGAAATAAATCCACCCCCTACAGTAGTCTCTACCATACGACTAAAAGCCTCCATAACAAGAATAAATAAGAAAGGAGATAACGGATCTCCTTGTCTCAAGCCTCTTGAACTCTTAAAAAACCACAAGGCTGACCATTAACTAAAACTGAAAACATAGCAGTCGAAATACATTGTCTAACCCAACCACACCATTTGACACCGAAGCCGCATCTTCTAAGCATGTATATCGGAAAATCCCAGCTAACATGGTCAAAAGCCTTCTTACAAAGAACCCCCGGGACACCTTCCCAAAGCTGATTATCTAAACATTCATTTGCAATCGACACAGAATCAATAATTTGTCGACCTCTAACAAAAGCATTTTGAGATTTTGAAATAATCTTCTCCATCACCATGCTTATATGATTAGCCATAGCCTTCGAAATTATCTTATAAATTCCACTCACCAAACTAATAGGTCGGAAATCTTTTAACTCCGAAGCACCTACTCTCTTAGGGATAAGAGAAATAAAAGTTGCATTCAACGGCTTCTCAAACTTTTGATAATCATAAAATTCATGGAAAACCTGCATCACCTCCACCCTCACTATCTCCCAACAATCTTGAAAAAAAGCCATAGTATAACCATCAGGGCCTGGAGCCTTGTCTCTTCTCATCCCACAAACCACCCGATACACCTCATCCTCTTCAATCGGCCTCTCAATCCAGTTTGCCGAAACAGAATCCAATGAATCAAAAAACAGCCCATCGAGTTTAGGTCTCCAATCCACCTTCTCAGTTAAAAGAGAACTATAAAACTGTACAGCATGTTCATGAATATCATCAGGGGAAGACAGAACAGTATTATCAGCTTTGAGCAACTCAATGGCATTGTTACGTCTATGAGAATTAGCCATTTTTCTGAAAGAAACTAGTGCATTTATCCCCATCGCTTTTTAACGTCCATCATCATCATCAACTTTCTCACCTTTGACATCTTTTCCCACATTGCAGTGCTAGCATAAAAGTTATTGATGGATCTTTTGGCTCTAAACTTAATAAATTATTGATTAATCATTTCTTATTATTTTTTTAAGTGGTAAATTTTATCGATATGAATGAAATAGGCAAAGCCCGTGTACTCAGGAGGTATTGAAGAGAACACCTAAATACATTCTAGGATTCAAAAATTAAAACTAGAAAGTCGTGAACATTGTTTCCATTAAACACAATAGCTGAAAACCAAAGCAATAAAGTGTGTAAAAAAAAAGTTCTGAAACTCTGCCGTTGTACGTTCCGTATCTTCAAAGCACTGTGCATTCCATTCATTTCTTATTATTTGGCATCCTTTTTATTCTCCATTCCATACTGTTTACTATTTGTGCACGCATGAGCTATTTTCCATCAAACCAGCATAAAAGAAAACAGTAGGTTTGCCATTACTACTTTTTCTGCCCCTTTGGGTTGGTGCATGATTTACTTTGCTGTGTTATGTTCCTAGAAATTATGTACTCTTTATCTTTTTCAAGTAGTTTGTGATTTTGCTTTGTTATATACAATTTTCTTGCTTTCGTGTGTTGATTGTTGATCTTTTGGTGGTTTGTTATTCATTACTCAATATCAGATGGAAGAAGATACATTGAGTTGTAACATTGGGGGTGGTGGGGGTGGTGATCACTCTTCTTCTAGTCCGGTGGATGTAGAGGAGCATGAGAGTCTTCCAACACTTTCATCCACAAATACCCAAAACCCTACACATTCTGTCCCATCTTTAGCCAAGAGACCCAAAAAAGCATCTAGCAATCAATCGGTGGTATGGGAACACTTTGCTAAAGTGGAGCCTATTGACTGTGATAACTTGAAAGCTCAGTGTAATTATTGCGCCAAGTTGTTTAATTGCCACTATAAGAATAGTACTTCATTCATGATGCACCACCTTCACAATGCTTGTGAAACTTCTCCACTTAGAATTAAAAGAGTTGAAAAAAGTCAAACTTCGAGTGTTAAAAGAGATGTAGAGAGACAAGTGTGTAGTCCACAAGGGCTTGTGAAGTATGATCTAGAAAAACTTAGAATGTCAACCGCTAAGTTTTTTATTAGGTGTGAATTGCCTTTTAGGCTTGTGGAGGACGATGGGTTTATAGAGTTCATGGCTGATGTGGAGTCTAGATTTACTTTCCCATCCCAAACCACTTTACAAAGGGATTGAATTAAGTTGTATCACGAAGAGAAGATAAAGTTAAAGAAATTGTTGGGTGGTCAAAGGATTTGTCTTACCACCGATACTTGGACATCAGTGAAAAATATGAGCTACTTGTGTATTACTGCACATTTCATTGATTGCAATTGGAGATTGCATAAGAAAATTCTGAAGTTTTGCCAAATTCCTGACCATAAGGGAGAAACTATTGGGAGGGTATTGGACTTGGGATTACATGAGTGGGGGATTGATAAAATTTTGACTATCACCGTTGATAACGCCTCCTCAAATGTTGTTCCTGTTGATTACATGAGTAAGAAGTTAAAGGACAATAATTGTACCATATTGGGTGGTGAATTTCTTCATGTGAGGTGTGCTGCCCATATATTAAACTTGATTGTTATGGATGGTTTGAAAGATGTTTATGACTTTGTAACAAGAATTAGGGATGCCGTCAGACATGTGAAGTCTTCACCTTCAAGATTTGCCAAGTTCAAGGCTTGTGCGGTAAGGGAAAATATTGGTGGGAGGATGATTTGCTTAGATGTTCCTACTAGATGAAACTCCACATATTTGATGTTGAGTACTGCTGAAAAACATCAACAAGCATTTGAACAATATGTTTATGAGGATTCTCAGTTCGTGAACCCCACTTGTGATGATTGGAAAAATGCACGAATATTTGTAGAGTTGCTGAAAAATCTTTATTTTTTTACATTGAACATTTCTGGTTCTTTATATGTGACTACTAATGTATATTTTCAGGAATTGTGCATGATTGAAGATGTATTAAATGATATGTGTATGAGTGATGATATTATCACTAATACCATGGGCAAAAATATGAAAAATAAGTATGACAAGTATTGGGGTAGCACAGATAGGTTCAACTTGATGATATATGTTGCTTTTGTGCTTGATCCACGATATAAGATGATTGCTTTGAGGTTTGGGTTGAAAATGTGCAAAGGGGATGAGTTGGCAGATAGGATAGAGGCCAAGGTTAAACTCCTTTTAAGCCGCTAGATCGAGCAATACGATACATTTCGTGTGGTTAATGGGGGAAATTCTAATGTGGCTCAAAAAATGACAAGCACTACTTCTAATGAGACGACACCGCCTCCAAGTAAATTAGAAATCATGCTTGCCAAATTCCTTGAGGAGCAGGGTTTTATGGAGTCTAAATCAGAACTAGAGAGGTATTTGTCCAATGAGTGTGTAAAACGGTCACTCGATTTTGATATTTTAGATTGGTGAAGGATTAATGCCGTGAATTATCCTGTCCTTGCTGAGGTAGCACATGATGTGTTAGCTATCCTCATTTCCACTTTTGCCTTGGAGTCTGCATTTAGTACTAAAGGATGCATCTTGGATCCTTTTAGAAGTTCATTGTCTCCAGAGATTGCTGAAGCCCTCATTTGCACTCAAAATTGGTTAAGGACCAAACCAGTCGACATCCGGAACTTAGAAGAATACTTAGAATCGATTGACCTTGAAGGTGAATTTATATATAAGTTACTTGAAACTTGAAATCTTGTTCGTATTAGTTTATTATCTTTTTAACTAAGTTTTTTTTTTTATTTTTTTTAGATGATCATCCAACTTCATCTTCAGCGTGATGAGGACCAAGCGTTAACTTTTGTTGATAGAGTTGTAAGTGGCTCTCATATTAACTTTTCTTCTCTCTTTGCTGACATTATACATTCTGAATTTCTTCAACTTTCTTTTATAACTCATGCTACATTGCTCCTCCGTTAATGGTAATGATCCAAGGATGGCTAGCTGCCAGAATTGCTGTTATGGATGGGGCATCTTGGATTGTTTTTCTGCATCAATGGAGGCATGTTTCTCCTTGGTTATTGTTTTGTCGTCATCTTTGTCATTCTTGGCATAGCTTATGGTTTCCTTGCTTGCCACCATGGCCATTTAGAGGATCTGGCAGACTACCACATCCTTACAGAGAGGGATCTCACTAAGGTTAATCTCTGAACCAAGCTCTCCTGCAAATCTTCCTCGCAAAGTATTGGTTTTGTGGTATGGGAGTCATTAATCGGCCAAGAACTTAGCTTTCTGAGCATCCTCCTCCCTCATTACTTAGCTGTCAATTATCAGTGTTTTCTCATGGCCTCTTCTTTTTCTTCTCTGCTGGCTGTACAATTCATTACCTTTATATCATTAGAGGTATATAGAAAAGGTGTGTGTGTGTGTGTGTTGCATGTCTGGGTTAGGTCACAGTCATACATTCTTGGCCTTTATCCTAGCAATCTCTTACATGATTCGTTTGTACGTACATATATGGATACCGTTTGAAGTAATAATTTTTATTGGTTCTTTTGCAGTTGGAGCGGAGAAGACTATACGCCAAGCACCTGGCTTGATGCATCCTTCTTCAACACCATTGTCAAATAATGACAGCAAACAATTATGGTAATTCACATATTGTAATATTGTATCTCACATCTTGTAATTTTGTGTTTTTGTAATATAAATACCAAACAATGTAAATATGTAGTGGATTGCATTATGTATTGCATGCTTTTTACATGATGAATATTGGATTTTTTATTTTTTATTTTTACATGCAATTAGTTGTTTATATAGCTTTAGTTATTTTTTACATAAAATTTAGTTTTCCATTTTGATATATTTTTATTATTATGGACAATGTTCAATGCAATTAGTATTATGTTCTTAACATTTTAAAAATAATAATAATAAAATATAGTTTTTTATAAAAATAAATAAATAATTCTATGATTTAAGTTGGTTCACACTGCCAACGTGACTTAATTTGATTTATAAGAGATTTAAAAATTAAGATCTCTTATAAATTAAATCATGTAGTGTCAGTAATGTAGAATGTGTGTCAACAACACTGGCTTGCAAATAGTAAGACTATTTTTACCCATATGAAAGGAATGCCAATCCTAACTTTCACACACATTCAGTTTTATATAATAGGATGGTACCAACCACCAATCATCTTAATCTAATTGTTGCAGGCCTTGGCTGTGCAAGTAAGCAAGCTGCAAAGTGGTTTATAAAGACATCGACGGCACTAGTGCATCATAGGACGCCTTTAAAATTACATTGCAGCAAAAGTGTTCCTTGTCGGAGGATTTCCTAGTACGTGAAGGAGATACCGGTATCAAAGCCTCATAGAAGATAGGCGAAGTGTTGTTGAATGCAATACAAATAATTGGAATATGTTTACTATCGTTTATGTTCAAATTAAGTATTAATAAATTAATCAGGAAAGATGAAAAACTTTTGCCGACCAGCATTAAAAGATCAATACGAAAGCAAAATAAAAAGGTTACTTTTCCTAATTAAAGATTTGTGCGAGGCTAATCAATTTTAGGAAAACTCTTAATCCAATCATTTTTGTGCACCCCTTGTGCACGAAAATGACTTGGTGGGCCACGATAATAAAAGAAACATTGTGTTTCATGAATAAAACACTAAGTGAGTGATGCAACGGTGCGTTTCATCACAAACTAAGAGAAAACATCCTCCTCCTTCGTACACAATCCCTTCACTTTTCTTCTCCACTCTAAACAATAGCTAGATCCAAAGCCCACGCCTTAACTTCTCTTCTCTATTTTAAACCGTAGCCAGATCCCAAGCCCCCATACGTTTTGTCGCAAACTGAGAGACAATGTCGTCCTCCTTCATGCACATCACCCTCACTTCTCTTCTCCACTCTAAACCTGTAGCCAAATCCAAAGCCCTCAAACGTTTTATCCCTCGTAGGAAGCCCCCGTAGCATTGTGGTTCCCTACGAGAATCCTTGTGCTCAAAAGCTATTGTCTTTGCGCCGCCTGCAATCTATGGTCGCACCACTTCAATCGACTATGTTTTGCAGTCGAAAAATAGAGCAAGCCCACCCCATGTTCAAAGGTCTTCGTGTTCTTTGCAACGCCACCTTATGCTACCTTCCACCTAGGATGTGCCACCCGAAGGTTGAAGCCCAATGTCGTAATCACTTTTGTGTTACACTTTGCACCGTAAACTTCTCAGTCATTCTCCCTCTTGGTTTTCTCTCTCTCACTCTTAACTTTCTCTCCCTCTTGGTTTTCTCTCTCTCACTCTTAACTTTCTCTCGGTCTCAACATCACATAGGAGTAGCTACTATAGCTCATGCCCCACCACCGTCACACAATCTCCTCCCTTAGTGAGCCTTTCTCTTCCATGTCCCATAGCTATGTATTACTCTGTGTATTAAAAGTGTGTGTGTGAGCACGAGCAAGCCTTTCTTTGTGTTTTTCATTTTTGTTTAGAGTTTTACTACATGCAAGCAAAGTCGCGTACTAATCTGCGTACCAATACTGATTCATTTATACTCAAAATTTAAATTAATATTATTTTCAATAAAATCTACTTTTTGACCAATCACATTAAATTGATGCGCAGATTAGTGTACAATTGTGCTTACAACTAGATTTTTCCTTTTGTTTAAACTAATACCTAAACTGCTGCCACATCACCTGAAGTGCGCAAGTCGTGCTCGAAATAGATTATATATAGAAGAACTGTACATTTGAATAGACACTGAATTTTAAAGTGAACACATAAAAAGAGCTTTGTTGCCAACTTGCCACGTTAATCTGTTAATCTTAATATGATCTTCAGTGTATTAAAACTAATCTTAACAGCAACAAATGATACCCTGTGGTTATCACTTCATCTTCCTCTCTCTTAACCAAATATTGTGCAAAAAGATTCATATCGTCCATTGTGATAAAAGAATCAACCCCTTTCCCCAGACAAAGGAAATATGAAACCGAGAAAAAAAAAAAAAACTGAAAAAGTAACGACGGTACAACAAGGAAAGACTGATTCCAAACTTTTCCACCCTTGTGACGATTTGCATCAGAACCAATAAAGGATACGATCTATATGAGCTTCTTCTTTCGAAAGTAGCGCTTCAAGTGCAACAACTGCAAACCTGAAACAATAATGCAGACTCCGAGGGACATGATACTGTACCAAGCAACTCTAGCATTGGTCGATTCGCTGACTTCCCTCATATCTGCTTCCCTGTGTAATTCAAAAATAAGGGAAGAAAAGGGTTTTCAATGTTGGCATTAATATCAATAGTTCGAGCATATAGATTCATGTCTACATTTCTGAATTTCTAATGTTTTATACAAAGAGTGTTAAAATTTTCTCTCCTCCAATGTTGGGTTTGGATGGGTAGGGGAAAGAAAACATGTGATGAAAATATGTCAGCATTTCCCTATAGAACACCTATAAATTTTGGTATGGAATCTTAGGAAGAAGAGATACTAAAAATCCATTTGTTCTCTTTACTGTCTCCAATCTTAGGGAATTTAGTCTTGCAGAATAGACTAATAGAATGTCCATCTTCCATCCTATTATCGAGACTCTTGCCATTTGAACTTTGTAGCATTCTTGAGCATCCCCCCCCCCCCCCCCCCCCCCCCCCAAAAAAAAGGACAAAACAAAAGTAAAACGAGAGACAAAATAATTTTGAAATAATAAAACCTTGATAACCTACTCTAGGAGGCAAACATCAAACACAACTTTTCCACTTTCTCTCCCAACAATAAGGCCGAAAATAAAAATCTCAAATCAATCAAATGAAAATTACTTCCTATTTAGTGAAATTACCTTAACTGTGATAAAGGTTTTGGAAACTTCACAGTATACTTAGTAACAAAATGAAGTCTTGATGGTTGAATTCTAAGAGACTGGTCTTGGAAATGGTGGGAAATGGTGGCTCTACTTCCTTTAGGTATGACAACTTCCACCCCTCTGGTCCCCCCTTGCCAGTAAGTTTGGGAACAATTTCATCTCGGCTTCTGGTTTAGGAGAGGAAGCAAAAGAGGAGAGAGAGGTGGGGGGGAATCAACAAAGTGATGAGGAGAACCGTGTGCGTTCTCTGAATGGGCAAGAGATCAGTGATGATGTGTATAATTACTCAAAGCCCAACTTTAGGACTAGTGACAGTATTTTCCCTAGATAATCCTAATCGAAAGTTTCTATTAAGCTTCTTGACATGATATTTAGTTTTTGGAAAATGCTAGTTAAACTGATAAAAGTGACCGAATGAATTTTTTATTTTTTTTTTACTTAATGGTTAAGGATTGGTATTTTTTTTTTTTAAATATTTAAAAATGTGTAAAAAATGATTAAAAGAAAAGAGGAAAAAAATAAAAAGTGCATTTGCACTTATCGGTCCACTTCTTCGGTTAAATCATCGGTCCGAATAGCACGGTCCTTAGCTTTTATAGCCCTCAGGGACTGACATCACATTGTGTGGCACAGAAAATCCATCCGCCATTCATTCATTCATCCTTTTAAAAGCCAATGGGAGCAAATTGTCTACCCAGGACCTCTTGAGAAACCACGGAACTTTTCACATAGTGAAGGGTTCTTTGTGTGGTGGAATAGACGAAACTTTGGATCATTTGTTTTGCTCCTGCCAGTTATATTCTGAATGACAGTCTCTCTGTGGGAAAGGCAACATATCATGGGTCAGCAACAATTTGGAAGACAATTGAATGGCTAGTAGTTTGACCGAGTTTGCTCCAAAAATCTCTGGAATCTTACATGAGAGAAATCCTAGTGTCAAGGTACGTCTAGAGAAGTTTGTAACGTGCATTATCAGATCACGCACAAGGTATGGGTCATGGAAATTATCGGATAGTAAATTATTAGGGATAATTAACTGTTGTTAGGATAGTAAATTGTTGTTTGGCTCGTGTTCTGCGCGAGGTCTTTGAAAGACTGCTTTTTTGGTGGTTCTTCGCTGTAAGAATTTGGTTCTTAAATATAACACAATACAAGGAGAAGCACGTCAAAACCAGGGAGCACAGTATAAACTTGACGAATTCGAAGTATATATATATATACACATGTATCTATCTTGTTTCCCTGAAAGAATGGGGTGGAGGATGAGTTCCTGCATTGAATTCCCACAATATGCGTATGTATAACATGGGAAAGAAAGAAAATAAATATAAAAATGAAGAAGAAAAAGTGGTAAGTACCTGGTCTTGAGATAAATGAGATTCTCATGGATGGCTTGCACTGCTCCTTCGAGTTTTCGTAGCTCAAGCTCAACACCCTATATTTGACGAGCTTAATAAGACGAAGAAGGGAAAGAAAATTGTATAGATACATTAAAGTATCGTACAAAGTTTCAGGGGAATTAAGGTTTTTTTTTTTTTTTTTTTTTTTTTTTTTTTTTTTATTGTAGTGAACCCACCTCTATTCTCTCTTTCCTTGCAACAGACTCCCAATCCTGAGCAGCAATTCCAGTTCTCCAGTCAAGGCTAAGGGTTGTTTCTCCACCTTCTTGGTGTTTCCCGTCCAGCCAGAAACAAGCCAAGTAGTTGCCAGACTCGGTAGTCGTAAACGCAAACTGACCATGGGTCACATTTTCTTGGTGATAAAGATTGTTACCAAAAGGAGACGTCACCTGAAGAGATAAACCCTTAGGACCCAAAATTTGCAGAAAGAACTCTATTCATCCAAATTTCAGAAAAAACAATGATTTTCTTGCTTGCAGAAGGATCAATCGAGAATCATCGCAAGAAATCTAAAAGAAACGAAAAACAAAACACAAAGGGTAGAAATTCAGAGAGGAAATCGGAGAAACATACCCGAGCAGAGACTGTGGAAGTATGGTGGATTTGGGCAACCTCATCGACGACGTAGTAATCGGCCAGAACAACGATTTTGTTCTGGATTTCCTCAGACACGCACTTCGTGCCGGAACTCGGGAGGGTCAACCATATCGCTTCAGCTACAGGTAGTAGGATAAGATGACTCATCGAGCAGAAGATCACGAAGAAGAGCCAAGCAATAACTGGAGCGCGTGTGCTCATGTTATGAGCCATGTCGAGGGAGGGAGGAGGTTTCTCACCTTCTCAGATCTCAGAGCGCTTTGTTCGTTCGAGTTTGCGGGAAAAAGTAGGTGCTCCGGTGTCTGTCGAACCAAAAGAATTATCACGCAAGCTGAGATACGAGAATAATTGTGGAGAGCGCGTGAAAACTAGGCAGCGAGTTGGTATGGAGTAGGGAGCCACGGCTTTCCCTTGACATTTGACGCATAACAAGTTTCAATTGTCCAATAAAATTCGGGCTTGGCTGTCCACGGAGGATAAGGGGCTGCAAGAACATCCAACGTGTTTGCAATCTCAATGCCTCGGCGCGGTCGATTTCACTCGCACTTTCGTCCCAAGCACTGTGTCTAATTCTAATCTCAATTTAAATATAAATATCTTTTAATTAAAAATTTTTTATATGATCATTATATTTTTTGTTAACTTTTAAATAAAATATAAAAAATAATTTAAATTTTTTAAATCTCGAAATAAAAATTTTAGATTCTAAAATTATCTTTTAAAAAAATTAAAATAATTTTATTTAATTGTTTTCTTTTTTTTTTAAACTCCATAAAATATATTAATTCAAACTATTTTATTACCATTCACAAACGATTTCACTACTATTCACAAATTTTTCATCTCATATTAACGTCCAAATGAGATTCAAATGAGACTTTAGCTATCGATGGATTCACAAAAGTAAATTACAAATTAACGTAAATTGATATAATATATTAAAACTACTTTTATTATGAAATAAATATATCGTATTATATAAAATAAGGTCAATTTATAATTTTATTTTTGTTAAATTTTTTTTAGTTGTAGTACTTCTTTAGATAAAAATTTAGTCAGATTTAACTAGAGGATTTTTTTTAATGAGCCCTTCTACTCATCATTCCTACACCATATTTGATTTTTTATTTTTTATTTTATTTTTGCTAATAATGAATTTTCAATTAACCTACAACTATTTTACCACCTATTTAAAGTGGAAGGTAGTTAGGTAAAAGTAAAATTATTTTTCAATAAAGTATCACAATTATCATGGTTGATTTAAAATATATTATAAAATAATTAATAAAAAGTTATAGGTATATCATTATCTGTATAAGATTCTAGATTCAAATTTGTTGATGATTTTACTTTTGTCGGTAACGGGTATCAACGATCCACGATGGTGGTTGAGATGTGCTTGGAATGTTTATTCATGCCTTGCACAGTAATAAAGTGCAGAAAATATAAGATAAGAGGAAGATAACACACATGACTTGATATTTACTGTAGTTTAGATAGTGAGTTAAAATGAGATAAGTTGATATAAAAATTTAATAAAATATTATTAGAATATTATTTTTTAATATTATTATTATTTTTAAATTTAAAAAAAATTAAATTGTTTATTATATTTTGTGTGAAGATTTTAAAAAATTGTAATAATAAAATGAGATGAGATGAAATATTCATTATATCCAAATAGGCCTAAGATATATATCCACGGATCTTTTTGCAGCGGAATTCACTATATATGATTATTATACAAACTCTCATAGCCTTACTTCACTTTCTATTATGACAGTAATTGAGGTGAAAAAAAAGGAGAGAATGTAAAGTTGAAGGAGGAGATCCTACTAGAATTCCCTTTGTCATGGTTGTGTCCTGTCCTTTTTAGGGGTGACAATTCATTTTTAGGTCGTAGTATTCTTACTAATGGATACTAGATTATATAAGTTAATTCGAACACTACTCATTTGATTAAATAGGTTGAATCCTAAAATCCTAATACGGCCCATATAATTAGTTGGTGACACAACAAGATCTACATAACTTGTTTAATAATTAATTTTTATTGGGTTAGCTTGGACATGACCCATTTTATATAAATGAGTTGAGTTAATCCACATATTTATTTTTTAACCCGATTAATATAATTTCTTGTATAATATAATGATAATTATATGAATCTTTCAAAATTACTTATGGATTCATGATAAAATGTTTTATGATCAATATCCAAACTAATAATATATAAGAAAGTTTATATTTTTAGTAGTTAAATACTAATAATTTGAGATATTAAGTAGTTAAATATATACCATATTAACAAAAAAAAAGTTTAATAATTTGAGATATTAAGTAGTTAAATACTAATATTAATATTATATTCCAACATTAATAAATGCATATAAAACTAAACTTATATAGAATTTGAAAATATGATGTATTGGTGTTATGTAAGTTAATTGCAGGTAGATTCACAATTGATTCATTTATTTATAATGTCTTATCAAATTAATCAGTTTTATCCCGAACCTATTTATGTTAAATACAAATCCGTTTGTTTTATTTATATTCATATTAAATTTATGGATCTTAACATATATTGCCACCATTCTCTTTTAGATGTAGTTTGAATAGTGAGTTGAGATAATATAAAAGTTAAAAATTGAATAAAATATTATTTTTTAATATTATTATTGTTTTAAAATTTAAAAAAATAAATTATTTATTATATTTTATATAAGAATTTAAAAAAATTATAATTATAAGATAATATAAAATACTTCTTATATCTAAATGGAATATTTGCGAACACCACCTTCTTCATCTTATCTTTTATCTCTTTGCTTTATATCGTTTCCTTAAATCAACTTGCAGCCATGAGCTAACGGCTTCAAGATAGTAGGTTCTCTTTGACTCATTTTGTCTCTTCCTTCTCTTATTGAGATGGGCTTCAATATACTTTGAGCCCTTTGTTGGACCTACTAATATGGTGGTTTTTGTGCCCAACTAAGTTTCTTCTTAATTTTCATAAAGGAAAAAGTATCAATTTTGCTTCAAATTGTATGATAGTGACTAGTTAGTCCTCCTCAAAGCTATAATGGATAATCATGATTTCATAGATATTGGATACTTGAGCCCCAAATACACATGGACAAATAATAGAAGTGAAATGGCACTCATTAGAAAAAGATTGGATTGAGAGATTGCAAACTAAGAATGGTGACTATTGTTTCCTTATGCTTCGCTGCAACATATGGCGTCGTTAGCTTCAAATCATCATCCGTTATTGCTACAAAAGTCCAAAATTCTGAAACCAACTTCCTTGTTCAAATTTGAAGAATTTTGGATCCACGAACCACTCAGTCAGAATATCATTCGAGAAGCCTAGAGCTTCTTTGTAGGAAAATTCAAGCAACAAAAGAAGCTCTTAAACTCTAGAACAAAAACTATTTCGGGCGAACCCAAAACAATATCCAAAACCTGAAAACAGAACTACTAGAAGTCCAAAGCAAACCAATGAGCGAATTTATCCAAGAAAGAGAAAAATATCTACAGCACAACCTCCACAAGCAGAGAGAATATGAGGAATCATTATGGCGTCAAAAGTCAATGATAGCATGGCTCAACTCAATAGACCTCAACACCAAATTCTTCCACTTATCAATAACAAGAAGAAGAAGAAGAAACTCAATAGACACTATCAAGTTGAATCCAGGTAATTGGTCTATGGATCAAACTATCATTGAAAATGCTTTCATTAATCATTTTCGGTCCATATATATTTCATCAAATCCAAGCTTCCCAGAAAATTTAGAAAACTTATTTGAGAAGCAAATCACAGACCAAGAAAATGTGAACCTCTTAGCAGTGCCAAATGAAATGAAAATTTTTGGTGCTCTACAACAAATTCCAAACCACAAAGCACCTGGCCTGGATGGTATGACAGCGCTCTTCTTCAGGCATTATTGGAACATTATCAAAAAGGAAGTGCTAGAAGCAGTGCAGAATTTCTTCAGGAGTGGCAAACTGTTAAAACAAATTAACCATACCAATCTAGCTCTTATCCTAAAAATTCAAAATCTGAACAACCCGAGCCATTATCACCCAATTAGCCTCACAAATGTCATCTATAAAATCATTACCAAAATAATGGCCAATCGCTTTTGTAACAGCCCGCTAGAAATTCAATGGTGGAATTTCTATAGACATTAGAAATCTCGTGAAAACCCCATAAGTTTTTACGAATCGGCTAATCGCATAAGTTCTAGTATGTCAACATAATTAGTTTTATCACTCACTATGGTGCCAGAAATGTGATTTTATTTGTTTGAGGTAGTTAGAAGTGTCAGATTACGTTATAGTTTACGCCACTAGACTCAGTTGAATATTTAGGATTTTTCAGTACTAAGTTTATTATGCACTTTTTCGGAGTGAATAGTAACCTCGATAAGCGTACTAAGTGCAGTGGTTTCAAAATCACAGTGTGAAATGTCCAAATTAGGTTAGAGAAGTTTTATTTGGACACTTGGCAAGATCTTAACCACACATAATGAATAGTATTAGATACTTGGCACAAAGAGAAACCATTAGATGGATTTGTGAAGGAAATCAATGTGTGAGATCATGCCACCTAAGCAAAACAGTTTTTTTTCATCTGATCAACCAAATTGAGTTAGATGAAGAGGGTTTCAACCCTAGTAAAACCCTAAATGGTTGGAATCCTTTTGAAACCCCAAAAACTTGGTTGAAACCGAAACCCTAAACGGTTTCCCCAAACCCTAAAGTTGGCATTCAAACCCTTTTTGATCCAATTTCTAGTATTGTGTTTAATCACTTGATTAAATCACTTTCACATGCTATTAATTTCTCAAATTCCTATTATGACATCTTTATCCAACATTTTAAACCTTAGAAATTTGATTGGGCCAAGAAAAATTGGATTTGGGCTTGATAGCATCTCAAACCCTAACCAAACCCCCTTTAAACCCCAAATTGAAGCCCACTTGGTTGAGGCCCACTAAGGCCCACTAAAGCCCACGAATTTTGGCCACCTTGGCATAGCTTCTTGGAGAAATTTCCTCCCCCACTTGGCAGACCATTCATTGCATCAAGTTGCACTCATTAATATGGAGGAACCCACCCCATCAAGTCCCATGTCTCATAGCCTTTGTAAGTTGTCTTTTGCCCCCCACTATCCTCTACATTATGTCACATGTCTACACCTCCACTCAATGATCATTAAGGTCCAAATATTCTCCCTACAGAAGTCTTGAGTCGTGCAAGACACACTTACTTCACTTTAATCATTTCTTCACCCCGTTCTTAGAGAGAAACCCAAAAGAGCTCTCTCGGGCAGATTTCTGGGTCTTTTTGCGTGGAGTTTTTCGACCCTTTGTAAGTATTTTCACACGATGACTCCTTCATAAAAGTTGTTCCTCTTTGAGTCTAGTTTCCGTAGATGTATTTTTCGTATCATTCCATGGTCATTTGGTCGGTCAAAAGTATTTTTAACCATGGAAAGGTCATTCTGGGCGTGAATCTGGAGAGTGTGTTATGTTTTGGAGTTTTTGACCAAGCTAATGGATATATCTTGGTCCGAAAATTTTATGGAGTGTTCTTAGAATGTGTTTAAGAGTTTTCATTGAGGTTTTGTTGCATGAATAAAGATTTTGATGATAGATTTTATTAGATCTAGAAACATGAAAACTGGAAGTGACAAAACAGTTTTTATTTGGATAAAGTTTGAATATTTTGAGGTTTGATCTTACTCTAAAGGCTTTGATATTTTTATATGATGATCCTAAGTCTCTTATTTTCATGTTAGGATGTTATTTTGGAGATATTTAGTATTAGTTTCAAAGATATGATTTTTCTATGCAAGAGAATTTCGGTTAGGCCTAAGATTTGATGTTTTTAGGTTAGATCCATGTTTTATTGGGTTTTAGCCATGTGATTTTAATTTTGATGGTTGGATATTCTTTAGGACACGTTTTTAAACCATGTGATACTTTATTTCAAAGATCTCACCTTCTTAAGCCATTGATCAAGAGATTTATCAAAGCTAGTTAAGAAAAAGTTTCTGTTTTTGGACTAAGTGTAAAATCAAAAACTCCAAGTGTTATTTTTGTGATTTTGGTGACTTTAGTTTGATGATTTAAAGCATGGTTTATCTGAGGATGATGTTATGAATATGTTAGAAGTAAGATTAGATTTTTTGGAATTCTTGGAGATGTTTTGATTTAAGGACAAAGCTTGTGATTCAAGTGTTTTGATCTTTTTACAAAAAAGTTTGGTGTTGATTATTAGCTTTTTCTAAATGGATGTTTCAAGTATGGTTTTAAACTTAGGATTGGAAGATGTTTGTTGTAAAATTTTGGTTTAAGCATGAGTTTTGAAGTTGGAAGGAATTGTAACAAAAATCAAGAGAAATGGCCTATGGATGTTTCGGCCATAGTGTGTTTTCCATAGTGTTGTTTTGTTTTAAATTTTTTTCTGAGTTGATATTTGAGTTTAGAACAAAATTTACATGAGGAATGTAAATTTTGGAAATTTTTGGAGTTAGGATATGAAATCCTTAAGTTATGGGTAAAATGGTCGTTTTCCCACATGTAGAGGGTAAAATGATAATTTTACTCTAAGATAACTTGTTTCCATGTTTCTAATTGTTAGTAATTAAATTTCTAACTTTTAGAATGACCTTTTACAGTTTCTCGTATATCGCACTTTATTCTCGTAGAACGTGACAATCGAGGTAAGTTAGCCTCTAACTTACTATCAGTTTATTGTGTATGTGTGATGGGTAAGAGAACTACAATTTATGTATGTATGTTATCGTATATGCCATGTCATGCTATGTCATTACATGTTTATCTGCTACGTATGATTTAATCTCTCATGAATAATTATCTGTTACATAATCTTTTCTATCATACAATGATGTATGTTATAAGTATGCCATGTTAAGTATGCCATGAAATGTTATGATTAAATCATATTGTGTCATTTACAAGTATACGCCATGTTAGAAAAGTATATGATATTAATTAATATCTCATGCATTAAGAAAGATAAGACATGTTATGTTACGTATAATACGTGGGGCCACAACAACTGTGGAGTACGTATTATATTTTATGTTACGTGAATACGTGGGGCCACAACAACTGTGGAGTACGTATTATATTTAATGTTACGTATATACGTGGGGCCACAACAACTGTGGAGTACGTATTATATTTTTTATGTTACGTGTATACGTGGGGCCACAACAACTGTGGAGTACGTATTATTTTTTATGTTACGTGTATACGTGGGGCCACAACAACTGTGGAGTACGTATTATTTTTTATGTTACGTGTATACGTGGGGCCACAACAACTGTGGAGTACGTATTATTTTTTATGTTACGTGTATACGTGGGGCCACAACAACTGTGGAGTACGTATTATTTTTTATGTTACGTGTATACGTGGGGCCACAACAACTGTGGAGTACGTATTATATTTTCTGTTACGTGTATACGTGGGGCCACAACAACTGTGGAGTACGTATTATATTTTATGTTACGTGTATTCATGGGGCCACAACAACTGTGGAGCATGAAGTATGGGGCCACAACAACTGTGGAGCATACACTACGTGAGACACAGCAATTGTGACACGTAGAATACGTGGGGCCACAACAACTGTGGAGTACGTTTTATTTTTTATGTTACGTGTATACGTGGGGCCACAACAACTGTGGAGTACGTATTATTTTTTATGTTACGTGTATACGTGGGGCCACAACAACTGTGGAGTACGTATTATTTTTTATGTTACGTGTATACGTGGGGCCACAACAACTGTGGAGTACGTATTATTTTTTATGTTACGTGTATACGTGGGGCCACAACAACTGTGGAGTACGTATTATTTTTTATGTTACGTGTATACGTGGGGCCACAACAACTGTGGAGTACGTATTATTTTTTATGTTAC
Organism: Carya cathayensis; assembly: GCA_011037825.1. NCBI lineage: Eukaryota > Viridiplantae > Streptophyta > Magnoliopsida > Fagales > Juglandaceae > Carya > Carya cathayensis. The sequence continues at coordinate 534,311 of QGSO01000171.1, forward strand.
GTGTATACGTGGGGCCACAACAACTGTGGAGTACGTATTATTTTTTATGTTACGTGTATACGTGGGGCCACAACAACTGTGGAGTACGTATTATTTTTTATGTTACGTGTATACGTGGGGCCACAACAACTGTGGAGTACGTATTATTTTTTATGTTACGTGTATACGTGGGGCCACAACAACTGTGGAGTACGTATTATATTTTCTGTTACGTGTATACGTGGGGCCACAACAACTGTGGAGTACGTATTATATTTTATGTTACGTGTATTCATGGGGCCACAACAACTGTGGAGCATGAAGTATGGGGCCACAACAACTGTGGAGCATACACTACGTGAGACACAGCAATTGTGACACGTAGAATACGTGGGGCCACAACAACTGTGGAGTACGTATTAAGTCAAGTTTCAGATCAAGTGCATGATAAGTCAAGTTTCAGATCAAGTTCATGTTTTGTTATGTACACGTACATGTTATGTTCATGATCAAGTTATGTTCCAAGTTCATGTTCACATCATGTTAAGTTCACGTTTACAGTATGTCTCAAGTTCACGTTTATGTCATGATATGTTCAAGTTTATGTTATTTTCAAGTTCATATTTATGTTATGCATGTTTACGTTCATGCTACATTTCAAGTCCATGTTATGTTTTAAACTCAAGTTCATGTCATGTTAAGTCAAGTTCAGTTCACGTTTAAGTTCTGGTTATGTCATGTTATATGTCAAGTTATGCTATGCTTATGTACGACTTTACTTATGCATTTATGCTTTTACTGCCATGCATGCATCTTTAACCTGTGTGTGAGTTTTATGTTAACTTACTGAGATTTGTAATCAAATCTCACTGTGGTAGTCCCAACTACCATTCCCCCCGAATGGTAGATCTTGTTACAGGACCCAAAGAAGAATTGGAATCTGACCATCTGAATACGGTCATCTAGGCTACGGTGCGATGTTGATGATGGTATAGTATTTAACTTAGGTTAATGCTTGTACTTTTGGAGTTGTATCTCAGGTATTCTTTTGATTACAACCATTTTGGACTAGTGTGATGATCACGGCTATTTAGTATGCCTTTATGTATGAAATATGTTTCAAGCATTTGGGATATTTTTAGTTTGGTGCATAGTATTGCTAAAGAAAAAGAAAATTTCAAATTTATCCGCTGCGAATATTGCATAATGCTAGATGCATGTTAGGAACATTGCATCTTATATGTCATGAACGGGGGCAGGTAACCTTGTGTTGCATGTCCCGATGCTTCAAATGTCCGTTCAATCCCAAGCGGAATTTGAGGGCGTCACAGCTTTAAAGCAACATTAGATGCCATTATATCTCCGCTTCAAACAACTTTTGTCCCAGGTCGCAATATAAAGGAGAACATCATAATTGCGCATGAACTAACCCCATCACCTCCAAAAAAAAAAAAAGGAAAAAAAGGTCAGATGTCAATAAAATTAGATTTGGAAAAAGCTTTCGATATGGTTGAATGAGATTTCTTATTCTTGGTAATGAAGTTAGTGGGATATAACTCAGGCTGGATAAACCTGATTAAAGAATGCATTACCACAGCTACCTTTTCTATTCTCATCAATGGTAAGCCATGTGGTTTCTTCAAAGCACAAAGGAGATTAAGGCAAGGAGATCCAATCTCACAATTCCTTTTTATTTTAGTAACAGAAGTGCTATCTAGGATTCTATTAAAAGAGAAAGCAAGAGGAAACTTGGAAGGGATAAAAATCAGTAGGCACAGCCCATCAGTCTCACACCTTCTATTTGCATATGACACGATTATTTTTGCCAAAGTTACAACAGACAATGCCCAAGTAATCTCTAAAAGCTTAGAAACATTCCAATAGTGGTCAGGGCAAAAGATCAACATGCAATAATCTACCATCTTTATCACGAGGAACGTGAACCCAGTCGTTAAATCAGAAATCCATCATTGGCTTTCTTATAAAATCTCCTCGGAAAAAATAAAATATCTGGGTCTTCCGAAGTCTTTTGGCAGAAATAAGAAAGAAAATTTTCAGGAACTATTAAGCAAAGTGGAGAAAAAATTAGAAAAATGGAAATTAAAATTACTTTTACAAGCGGGCAGAACAATGCTGATTAGAACTGTAGCCAGTACTATTCCCACTTATGTTATATCAACTTTTTAGCTTTCTAAAACTATGTGCAAGATCTTAGATACGAACTTCAAAAGTTTTTGGTGGGATTTCCCAAGAGACAAGCCTCATAATTTGACCCTCAAATCTTGGAAATCCATATGCCAACCAAAAATATTCGAGGGTCTTGGCATAAGGCAAATAATTGATATGAACAAAGCACTACTCACAAAAAGGGGATGGGAAATGAGTGAAAGCAAGAATGGTCTTTGGTATAATATACTAGTAGCAAAATATCTTAGAAATTCAGACTTTTGGCAAGCAACACAAAAGCAATCAAACTCTTATTTTTGGAAATGTATTCTACAAACAAGAGGAACACTCAGAAAAGGGAGATGCTTTCAAATCAACAATGGTATCACGACTAATATATGGGAAGCTCCCTAGATACCAACAGCGGAAAACTTTAAACCAAAACCACTGCAAGGTATGGATCAAGCACATCCAGAAACGAAAGTCTCGGATATCATCACAAGTAGCCCAAGACCATTTGATTTAGAAAAAATGTAGAATCTATTTGAGCAAGAAAGCATCAACGAAATCCAGAAAATCCACATCCCAATCTTCTCTCAAATTCAAGACAAAATGATCTGGGCCCCATCCAAGAATGGAAAATTCATAGTAAAATCAGCCTATCAAGGGGCAATCAACGGATAATCAAAGATCCAACAAAATACAGCCCAAAACCAAAACCTCTTCAAGTCAATTTGGAAGTTGAAAATCCATGAGAGACACAAATTACTAATATGGAAGTTGCATTGGAACATTCTCCCAACAAAGACAAGAGTGAATGAAATTATCTCAAAATCACTTTCAGACGAATGTCTATCATGGAATCAAGCGGAGGAATCATCACTTCATCTTTTTGTCAAATGCCCTATTGTGAGAATACTATGGAGTCAAAGCTCATGGCCCCTAAATCTAAGAAATTTGCCGATTCACTCAATTACAGATTGGATTAGAATGATTATCCATCCAAAGGATGAATTAGGCCTTCAAGACATAGAGATTCACCATTTTCAAGTCTTTGCAGTCATAACTTTGGACTTCATCTGGAAGCAACGAAATGAAATTGGGCATAATCAACTCATTTTCTCAATGGAGGCAACCAAAACTCAACTAAGTCGAATATACCTCAACTATCAAGAAGTTTGGAATGGAAAGCGCAAAAAGAAGTTTGAAAAATGGCAACCACCACCCAGAAACTTGCTAAGCTACTTTTGATGCTGCAGTCAGAGATATTTTTTCTACTATTTCTGTAGTATGCAGAGACCACTTTGGTAATGTCTTAAAAATAAAGACTAACAAAATCACTTCAAAGAATCCTCTTGTGGCTTAAGCATCGGCAACTCTCATTACTACAAAAATGGTTGCTGCATCCCATCACCTCTGGGTAATCTTTGAAGGTGACTCACAACAGGTAATCTCAACTGTAGAAGACTCCTCTTCTTCACCAAATTGGCAAATAAATCCCATCAAAAGTGACATCCAACACTTATTCGCTCTTCACGAGCATTGGGAATTGGCCAAAATACATCAAACTGCAAATCGATGTGCGCACTCTATAGCGTAATGGGCAGCAACCAATCTTGTCTTTAGAAGCATACCTATAGATAATTCTTTTCGTTACTTTCTTTTTGATCCCCCTTGGACTTTGTACTTCTTCTCACTCTTATTTATAATATATCAAGCTTGATTAGGGAAAAAAAAAAGACTAGTGAGTTTGAAATGAGATGGGATGAGATGAAAATTTTGAAATGATACGTATTTCCAAATAAGTCGATGAGAATTTTGTCGACAGATATCATCGACGGTCAAGACTATGAATTTGTGATTCAAAGCTTAAGAAATTTCAATTTTTGCAAAACTTAGGCCTTGGCATCGAAAATACTTGCGTAAGAGCACATGCATTGGCCTAGTCAAATGCCAATGGCACATCAAACTTTAGCTAGAATCGTTCATTTCCATCTGCATTGAACTCACTAAAGCTCATTGGTTGAAGCTTTGAGCTACAGTTATTCTATCTCCCCTTCCAAATTTAGCCAGCGACTATGGTGAGACCAAACACTTATTTTATTATTTCCGTTCCCCAACGTCTCTTTCTTCTCCCTCGATCTACTCCACCTTTCCTTTCTTTTTTTCATTTCTCTCTTTCTTTCATTTCTCCGCCGAAGCTCTCCATCTCCACTCTACGCTGAAGCTATCTTCTTCTTCTCTACACCGACAGCTCCATTTTCTTGCTTTTGTTTCGCCGGCTTCTATTTTCATCGTCTCCCTTCCATTTCCTTTCCCTCCCTCCCATTTTCGTTCATTTCCATTTGTAGAGAAACCTTTGGATCAACTTCCTTGGAGTATCTAGAGTGAAGATTTAGTCGAACAATTTTATCCTAGACTGCCAAGATCAACACAGAGGGACCCTTGATGATTATTGGCTTCACAAGGGTAAATGTTTTGAAATTTTTTCCCTTCAAATATTGGTTTTGAACATAGCTTATTTTTGTTGGTTTGAATGTATGTTGGGTTGGGAAAGCATATTCATGATTTTTATGTGGTTTGAATGTGAGTGTGGAGTATGCCTATTGCAGAGTCCATATACCATTTGTTTGCAATCTTTTGTTTTTTCTTCTTTGAATTTTCGGTTTGGTTGGTTTTTTTCCCTTTTCCAGATTAGGTTTTGAAAGAGAATAAAAACATGACCATAGACAATTTGGGGTTGGGCAAATTAAGATAAAAGAGTGTGAAGTTATGATCAAGCATTGTTTCTTTTGGAAAGGTTATATGTATCATTATTGTGGTTACAACATGGGCATTACATCCTGTGGTTAAGTTGAATTTTCGTTACCTAAACTCTTTTGATCACGAGATGGAGTAATATTGAGTAATAGGCATATGTTTTATATTCATAGTTGAAGTATAACAGGGCTTTTGTGCAAACAAAAAAAAAAAAAAAAAAGTGGTCTTTTGATTCACCTATAATCAAAAGCTCAGCCTATTTTATTGTAACCATGAACTTTAATCTCCCCAAGCGTGAGTATAACTTGCTGCCAATAGTATGGTTTGTGCATTCTCTCAAATACCCATTAATTTAAAATCCAAGACAATCATAGTCTAAAAAAATGAAAGATCCCTAGCAAGTTGAAAGGGTGATATTACTCATAGTTCACATGATTTTTTCTGAGTTCTTTATTCTTTTTCTTGGCAAAAATGATTGTTAATTTCTTTTTTAGTACCAACATATTTCCCATGCACCCAAGAAAAAGAACAAAAAAGAAACATTCTTTCACTTGCAGACTAGAAAACTCTACCTAAACAACAGGTTTTCTTGTCAGATTTACAAAAGCATTATACCCAATCATTTTACAGCAAAGTCCGAAAATAATTTGAGCCATCTTCATCTAACAAAAGTAAAGTATTATGATAGATTTTCATATCAGCTACCTTCATAATGTTGCACCCTTGTTGTGCTACATTAATGGACCCTTGTTGAATTGACACTTGATTTAGTGACGTTTTTTTTTTCTCCAATTATTTTGAAAATTGGCTCATATATGTATATGACCTTTTTTACATTTTCTGAAGATTGTTATGAACTGTTATGTTCTGTTATGAACTATTTTACATAATGGGCTACTCATTCATAATAAATCTAGTCTGGTTGTACTGATTATGGTATGTTATGAACTGTTTTGTATACTAGGCTACTCATTCATAACAAATCTAGTTTGGTTGTACTGATTATGGTCTGTTATGAATTTTTTTGCATACTGGGCTGCTCATTCATAACAAATCTGATCTGGTTGTGCATACTCTGGTCTCTTTTGCATTGTTTTGGTCTATTATGGACTGAAGTTGTTGAAGTTGGTATGTTCATGGCTGACTCTTGAAAAATTTAAATTTTTTCAAGGATGGACACACTTGTTGATGATGACACATTCTTCACCGCTCTGTTACAAAGTGGAAGAGAAGGAATTAATAGCGCCTCAACGGCTCATTCTAATGTTGTAATCCAAGCTACATCCATTGATGGTGAAAAGAGGCCTCTTACAAAAAAAGTACAAAGAGGAACATCTTTCATTGTAGAGAAGGATAACCTCCTCGTCTCAACTTGGCTCAATATTAGCATTGATGCTATAAAGGGTACTGATAAAAAATCCACTCAAATGTGGGAAAGAATTTCTGAGTTTTATCAGGAATATAAGAAACCAAACATAGTGAACCGTTCTGTAGGCTCTTTGATGAATCGGTTTTCCTCGACTTAGAAATATACAAATAAGTTTTGTACATCTATAGCACATGTAGAATCATTGCACCCAAGTGGTGCAATGGAGCAAGATAAGGTACTAACGTCTTTTCCTTTAATTATGCAATTATGTAGGGCTGATTTGTGAATTAACAGTATTCCATAAACTTTGTAGATTGAGAAGGCAAAGCTTATGTACAAGGAGATGGAGAAGAGGGCAAACTTCACAATGGAGCACTGTTTGTAGCTTTTGAGACACCAACCAAAATGGCAACAACACGTCATGACCCTTGGTACGAGGAGAAAGGCAAACGATAAACGTACACACATTGATCTTGAAAGTGAAGTTAAGGGTGACAATGTGGAGGAGAACGTGGAGGTTATTGGTGAAAGACCTCCAGGTAAAAAAACTGAGAAAGAAAGGGAGAGGAAGCGGAAGTCCTTGGAAGGCCATGATACTGAGATCAACAAGGCCTTAGCTCGAATGATCGAGGATAGACATAGATACATGGTAGAGTGGAGAACAGCTATTGAGAAGGCAGAGAGCAATAGATGTGCAGCCTTTGAACTAAAGAAGAAGAAGTTTGAGGCCAAGATGATGAGACTAATCTTGCTAGAATGAATGCCATGCAGCAAGAATACTTATTCAATATTCAGCGAGAAATATTTGAGGCATCGAAGTCCCATTTTGGAGGTACATCTACATCTCCATCGACACCTTATAAAGGTGTGTAACTTTGGGTAGAGGTTACTTTTATTTTGATTTTAGTGGCTGCCCAGCCACCGTGGTTTGGAGAAACATGTGGCTGGATAGCAACTAGGTGTTATGAGTACATTGATGTCTCCATTTTTTGATACTGCTAGTGAATGGAGTTGTTGGTTTACTTGGTTTTGTTTGAGCTGCTGGTGCATGGTTGCACGTGAGCCATTTTTTGGAGAAGCTCCTAGTGCATGGACTGCTGGTTTATTTGTATATTTTGTACTGCTACTATTAAATTGTTGATGTTGAACTATACTGTTAGATCATGGAGTTGATGTTTTGTACTGCTAGAAAGGGGGTTGCTGGTGTATTAATGAATTATTTGCATGGAGTTGATGTTTTGTACTGCCAGTGCATGGTCTTGCTCCCTTCTATATTCTGTACTGGTTTATTTGTATGTTTTGGAGAAACAAGGTACTGCTGTGCATTGTTTTGCTGGTTTGGAAATGTTGGTGAAAATATTTGGAAATGTTGGTTTGTAAATGTTCTATTACTATAGAGGATTATCCACCAAATTCATGTTGAAGGACCTTAAATATATTGATGTTAATGTTAATACGTGAGCTTGCACCGAGACCATGCATATTGAGTTGTTGGTTTACTTGAGAATTGTATTTTTTTGTTCCTATATATAAAGTTGCTACACATTCAAATATAAATTAGGTGTCCATTACTTGTAAATGTGGATGTTAGGTAGAATAAAGGTTGACAAAAATTGTATATGTGATTGTTGGCCTTAGATTACTATGAAAATGTGTTTGTTGGATAATTAGGTTTAGAACAAAAATAGTTGGGAAACAATAATTTTAAGTAAAAATTAAATTATTAATTAATTTATGGAGAGTGTATTTGCAAAATATTAAAAAAAATTATTATTTAAATATATAATATTATTTTTGCTTTTCAATGGCTAGTCCAATGTGGATTACAAAGTCTATTAGTCCATTACTTTAGTCAAAATTTAGATTAGTCCATTGCCAATGCTCAGTCCTGTATGGTTAGCAAACTCTCCTCAACTCATTTCATCTCATCATTACACATTTTTCAAATTCTTATACGCTTTTTCAAATTTCTATATAAAATATAATAAAAAAATTTAACTTTTTCAAATCCCTACACACTCATAATATTTAAAACTAATATTCTAACAATATTTTATTCAACTCAACTCAACCCAACATCCAAACCTGTCCAAGAATGAATCATACGCACGGTCCTCGAGGAGGCTACACGGAGGGATTTGAAACCCTAGATTGCATGTTAAGATAGATGAAAATTTTGTAAATAATAATAAAATAATTTGTGAATAGTTAAATTATTTTTTATATTTTATTTAAAAGTTAAAAAAAATTATAATTATTAGAAAATTATTAGATAAAAATTTAAAAATAAAAAATAATTATATTTATAATATTTATATATTAAGATGAAATGTAATAAATTAAAATGGAATGAGACTATCTTACCATCTGAATCGGGCCAAATAGCTAATAAGGAAGCCCTCATGGGAAGCTCGCAAAAGCATCTCATTCGCGTTGTCCTACTTTGCCAGAGAAGATGTATCTAGCTAACACATGCGTTCAAGCCCTTTAAAATAAATAAATCTACGTTAATGCGATTAATCTAAGTTTTTATCATCATCACACTTTTTGTCTTGTTGCTACATATTTAAGAGAATTTATTTATCTTCTATTTTGAATAACCATATATAATACATCATGTTTTTAAGATAAATATAAATAATTAAATTTATATATATTTTTTTATCTATTTAAACTTTTAGAACAAGTGATAATTATTTCATATGATATTATAAAAGAGATATTTAATTAAATTTACTTATTTTCATCGATTTAAATTTTTTAAATAAATAATAATTTTGCACAAAGTAATATATACGAGCTAGTATAGTAAAAATCCGAGATTAAAAAAAAAATCATTTCTCTTATTTGGATTTGATTTCACTCCCACTTCGAAATTTCGTCGACCATAAAGCAATACATGAATAATCAATGATTTCTACTCTCTCTCTCTCTATATCTATATATACATATGTTGATATTTTCGTAAGAAGAGGTTGGCCACATCCATGGATGTAATTACTAATTACCTCTTCATCATCCAACATATATCCTCCGACTTTGAAAACCTGATCCAGTAGTACTGCAACCAGACCCAAACCCCACCCCACTCTCCTTCCATTTCTATATCATATCATATATATTATATTTTTTTTGAAATGACAATATTGGTGTTATGTCCTGATCTAACTCGTCCTCTATTTTAATACATTGGCCCTACTTCCCGATATTCTCTTCATCATTTAGATACGGAGTTCATTATAAATGCTTGTCTTTTAGGTGATATGCAAGGTACGGAGGGTCATGCATGGGTACAGGGTACGTAAGGGCCAGTTAAGAGAGAGAGAGGGTAGGTTTTGTAGTACTATATGCATGCATCAGTGGAATATAGATGAGATCGATCGAGAAGCATGGATCTAGTTTCAGATATCTGTTATTTTCCGACCTGACACCTCAAAAAACAAAACAAATTAACAACAGTACTAAAGCTAGAAATTGTTGATTTCGATTATCATTAACTTTCTTTGTAGTGCTCAAGATACAGCTACAAAAATAGGATTTTGTGAAGCTCTTTACTTAAATTCTAGGAATTTATAATATTCGAAGGATAAATTATTAGTTATCGGCATTTGAGAAATATTAGATATCATATAATTTGAGAACTTATGTGTTCTCTCTTCATAAAACTCTACATCGTCTCCTCTACGAATCTTTTCTATTTTTAGCCAGGGGAGGGGGGTGTTAATGCTTCAGCTCCACCCACCTCCCTCCTCGCCGGCCATGACCTTGTTTATTAATTCCGTTTATTTTTGTCTATTTCTAGTTGGTTTTTTAATTTTTTTTTTCGTTAGTACCATCACTTACCAATCTACTGCTTTCTGGCTATATAGGGTCATCACGTGCCATTCCAGTAACTTCTCTATGTGTCGATAGTCCAAATAATAGAAGAAATCCGCTTATATGTGCGGCGTGTGCGCCTCACGTTAGATGCCGTGCGTGAAATCCACACGTCGATGTGCCTCGGAGAGTTCTCTGCCCGCCACGCATAGCAGTTTTGGGACCAGTAGCATTTGATCTTCCAGATCCAACTGTTCTCTTTTCTCTAAATGTGGCGTGTGGCTTGCATGGGCCACCACTATCAATATCGACTCCTCGCCGATGAATTCGTCATAGTGTTCAATTGCTACGTTATATTCTCGCTTTCTCTAATCAAGGATTGAGTGAAAGTGGATGTGATAGTTCATTCCAGCCAGTCTAGACCACACGTTGCAGCACACCCCTCTGTACTGCGGCTTCCAGCTACAATTTTATAGTCTATTCATCAGACTATTTAAAAACCGTCACTAAGCAGTCTCCCCTTGTGAGATTTGGGTGGGAGCTAATTTTTTTGGTTCCGATCACTCACTTTTTTTTATTTTTATTTTTATTTTTTTTATTGTTGTAATGTGTGTTGATTTTGAGAAGATTATAGGGAACTCTAACCCAATCGAACTTGTATATTGTATCCATTAGTTTATTTATAAATATCTTATTTGTTGAGGAAAACAAAAAGATACAATATAATTTTTTGATATATATATATTTTTTAAATGCTGCTCACTATTAAAAAGACATATTTTTTTTTTATATATATCTTAAATTTGTTTTTTTTATTCTAAAAAAAATACGAGAGTTGCACGTTTCAATACTATTAAAATAATTTCCTGCTGGGGGCTCACATTGTTTTAATTTTATTTGTTTTTTTTTCATGTATTTTTTCATATTTTTAAAAAATTTATAATATCATTAAAAAATAATTACTTAATTATAAAATTAAAAATAAAAATCTCAACGGGAATCCTAGAATTATTAGAATTATTCTTTATAATATGTAGATAATATGTATACACGCATTCCAAGAAAGGGGATACAACTCCTTCCAAGTTCCAACATTTAAAAGAAAAGATAATTTGTTAGTTGGTCTTTTTGAGGTAGGCTATTATATTTTAATAATAAATGGTATTACTAGAAAATTAAGGAATATGATCCTCTCCCATTTTAGTGAAATAGAAACGACCCATTAAATTTAAAATAGTTTCAATTATTATATTCTTGATAATAATTAAAAATTATTAAAATACCAAATATTTTATTCTAACTGGATAATATATATTACTTCAAGCTAAGTGAAATCGCTGGCCATAATATATGCAATGTGAAGTAGTACATGTTCGTTTAGAAAAAAAGAAGAAGAAGTAGTACATGTTCATGAGGCTCGAGCATTTTCTATATATCTGAAACAATTATGGGAACTCAATATATATATAATAATAAAATATAAATGGCCATAATTTTCTCGTGTTTTGATCACCGGCGGTGATATTATATTAATTCATGTTTTGATCTCTGATCATCATGTAAACGATGAAAGCCCGTTTCCTCGTGTTTACATTTCAACCCTATGCATGCGAGCCAGCCAGCCCATTCGGTGACAAACAGTGTGACTTTGACAATACTATGATTCCTATATTTATTCGACCACCACGTACAGGTACCTTGGGCGGTTCAATGTCCGGAAGCTAGCTAACTCAAGTAAATTACTAATCAAGACATTATTAATGACAGCTTAATTAAACTATGTATTATGGGTGACAGCCGTATATATATAGGACTTCACGACATGTAATTAATATTCATGTTATTAAATGAATGTCACATGATGTTCGTACCACAAATTCTTTTTCTTTTTTTATATTATAAGATCATCTGTCAGAAATTAATGCAGGTATGAATTATGAAACATGAAGGCCAGTTTTCTTTGTTGGAAAGTGGATGGAAATTTCATTCGTACATACATAGTTTAATTAAGCTGTCATTAATAATGTCTTGATTAGTAATTTACTTGAGTTAGCTAGCTTCCGGACATTGAACCGCCCAAGGTACCTGTACGTGGTGGTCGAATAAATATAGGAATCATAGTANGCTAAATCTGGATGTTCTAGCCGATCGATTTACTCATCAAAATCTTCATGATTTTCTTTGAGAAAGTAGATAAAAGTTGGCATGTTTCAACAGCTAATTTGAGGTGTAAAATAAATATTAATGCATGTTGATCTTTAATTGCTTACATGTACATGAATATCTTACCCTAGCCTCCTCCTCCTCCCTGGAAACTTCCTTAATTTTCCTTAATTAATTAATCACTTGGAAAACCACATAATTAAGAAAAGTATATCTTATTGCAATCCAAATTAAAATTAATGATCAGCTGATCTTTGTTAATTTTCAGCTTGTACGTACGTATACGCCTACTAATTCTAATTTGTCTTATGACTCTAATGAATTAATTGGAAAAGGAACACGTACAACCTTAATTTGCCATTATAGACTATATATAAATCTTAATATGATCGATGGAAATGATAGATTTTGTAGGTTTTGTTTGTATAATGATACGTGGGTTACTGTTTTTAATTTGTGGTTCTGAGTCCTGTGTCCTGACTGAACGGACAAATTCATGTTGATGTCATATATATGTATATAATATATAGTGTAGTGAACAACATGGAGAACATATCTTATCCTCCATCGATCTTACTCAAACCTTCCCTTGCACACTGTTCTAGGATGACCACTCCTAATCAAAGCCCGATCGATAGATGGAGTAGGCATTGGCTGGTCCACCTGCATAAATATTATCTTCAGTAGGTACAATATTCCTTTCTATTTATTTTAAATTGGCAAATTTTATATCGATTTTCTATTAAAAAAAAAACAATTCTGTGAAATTTATCTATTTGAGATTTGTATAAACCTTTTAGACTGTGTTTAGATACTGAAGTGGTCAAAAATGATTTGAGTTGATCTGTAAATAGTAATATTTCGTGGATCCTATATATATATAAAGTAAGTTGATATAAATTTAATTTTTTTATAAAAAATTAAAAAAGTAATGGATATTTGCAATAATTATTGATTGATTTGAGATGACTTGAGGTGGGCTTAATAATCATTTCTTTTAACTATAAAAAAATTGAGTGCATGTGTGAGTGATTGCAAATTGGAAGGGCAGGTCTAAAGGGATTAATTTTATGCGTTAAAATCCATAGTGTAATGAGTTAGAGAGTAAGAAATTTCTCATGATGTAAGTCCATGCAGGTGTAACAATTTTCGTAGGGTCATTGGTTTGCCGGGGCTTCATATATTTACTCATTAGTACTCATGATGAAGACTCCAACACGCTTTAAAAAGTGGGATAAAAATATTATGTTACTATAGAGCCACAGAGAAAGAACAAAAACTTTCAAAGGGCTCTCATGGCTGTATTCCTCCTACAACAATATATCCCCAAGTCCTTTTCACATTCCGAGGCACTGATGCCAGAAAATTACAACAGTAGTCCGTGTGCTGGAAAGTCGACAAAAACGCCCTATTTAGACCGGCAAGCAATATATATACTGCGTTAACTTGGAAAAGAGACCATGCCTTCTTGACGCTTTCTAGAGAGTGTGAAACCAATTTACACTGGGCCCGCCTTGAAGGTACAGATCATGAATATATATGAAGTTCCAGGAAAGCTCGTATATCTCTTCGATCCCCCAATGCATGTGCGCTGGCGGCAGTTCTTTTAGCAAAGCTAGAAAAAAGTGTCCGGTTTTGGTGGTCATACCGTACCGAAAGACAATCCCATCGACCGTCGACGACCGATCCATCTTGATTCTTAAACCTCAAAAACTCTTTTTTTAAGAGTGAGAGAGATTGGAAAGAGAGCAAAAAGTCAAGTCATGTAGGCGTAAGCATGCGCGCAGCTAAATGAATATGCAGTGCATGAAACGGTTGAGATGTGAACCTTTATTTATTATAACTCGATCATCTCTTTCTGCTTTCACAGTGAGAGAGACAGAGAGAGATTTGATTTTGAATTTGGTATATATTTTCATAATTTGCATGAGGCCCATGACGCGGTTTTGGAGTCTCTGCGAGACAGAGAAGCAAGTACAGCTGGTGATTTGATTTCCGTGGGGAAAAATATCGCTTCCCCTCACTATCAAGGCTGCGCGTCTTCTTCATCAGTTTCGTTTTCATTTATAATATGCTTAATTATTTTTGTGTATCACAGCCAACACTACTTCAAAATGCTTATTTTTAAGCATCTCTCTCTGCCGTCAATCCTGGTAGTTGCCTATGACAACAGAAATTAATAATCCTATGTTCTATTCCATCTCCTATGTACTCTACATTATAAATTGCACAATTTAAAATTTTAAATACAGTATAAATAATATTTACAGTTTAAGGTTGCTTTTGGGTAATAAGGATTAAGTACTCTCAACACTTATTATTATTATTATTTATTACTTTATTCTTATTTTTTATTTACTTTTATTACTATTCATTACTTTTTATTACTATTTATTATTATTATTCGCAACTTTTCTTAACACTTCTCAACACCCAAACCCACGCTAAGATACAATAAGTAAGTTCGTTTTATTGTTTTTGAAAAAATTAAATAAATTCAAAATTCATATAAAAAATTTATTATTTTTTAATGATAGATTTCATATTTTTTAATAAAAGTGTACAAAACTTACATATTTTAAAACTGTATTTAATATTATTCATAACACAACTTTAAATGCTGATTTAGAATTTTCTCTATTTTTTCAAAAATCTTTTACTGATTGCATTAAACATTGTAGGAACCATATAATATGTATATCTCACTATAAAATTGAATCGCCCAAATCGATCTAATGGTCGGATATTATGCTTATAATTCATAAATACGACCTCCCTAACCTTTATTAAAACTATTACCAATATGAATGTTTCTCGAATGTGAATTATGTAAATTTTTATTATTAGAATTTTGTTGGGCAACAACTTGGGTTGAGATGACTTGTTGAGTAAGTTGGGAAACTCTAGAACATGAAGGACAGTAATTTATTACGCTTTCCATGCTGGTCTCACTGGTCCATGTTGCAGGTTACAGAACATTATATTCGTTGCTTTTACTGGAAGTTACAGAGGCGTTATTTGAATTTTTCTACACTACTTGGTATAAGATATAACTTGTAATTAAGGCGTTATGCTGTTATTCTTTGGTCAGAGAAGTAACTGCCCAGAAAAATTACCAACCAAAAAAGACATAAAAGTCATCGTCTAGTATTATTATTGTATTGTATTACCCACTGCAGATTTTAGTGAAGCACGCCACATGTGACAAAGTACCCGTTGTTTAGGTCATCTACTCTTCCTGCAGAAGTGACAGAGATTCTTCTGTTGAGGTTAAAGATTATCATGAGCCTGACTAATTCAAAGCTCTTCAATAATCAAACAAGTTGTAGTTTGAAAAATACTTGAAAAAACATATCAATTATCAAGCTTTATGAATGTGCTTGATTTTCTAGGTACCAAGTAAGGAGATACATCATATGTGATGGGCACTAAGGTAAACTAAGTTTTAAAAATCTTTTGTAAGTTTCAGATGGGACAATCACAAGATCGAGATTTAAAAAAAGTTAAAAAAGAATGCAAGAATTGGTATAATCTGAAACGTGTTAGCAAGAGCCCAACATTCAAGATGTGTTTGAAGGATGTAAAACCAACAGGTAAGTTTTCAAATTAATTAAAATTAATATTATAATAATATTTTATTTAATTTTTAATAAAATATTTTTTTTCTTATTTAAAATGTGTAATAAACGAGATAATTTTACCTTTACAAGGCAAATAGTCACTTTGAAATAAAATTTAGGATGGGTAGTTTTGATTTGGATGCATTAGAAAACATCTGTCATCCATTCTCATGATTCAGGTCCATATGTCATTGCCGAGAAATGTCCATATGTTGATCAGAGCCCTACTTTGCATTGACTGGCTAGCGGGATCAGCTACTTAAAAACCAAGACACCCCCCTCTATAAATACCAACTTTTTCTCTACAAACTTCACTCCTTAAAACTCATTGCTTTCCTCACTTTCAAAACAAGAAAGGAAAAAAAGAGAAACAACAGAGGGAGACTTCTGCAACACACTTTCTCCACCTAAGTATTTATTCTTGAACACCCTTTGTTCACCAAAGCATCGATTGTTGCAGCTCTCAACAAATGGTGAAGACAGAGCAGAAGAATAACCCAGAGCCATCAAAACCAATGCCATCAATATCAGCATCAGCAAGCATAAAGAAGAAATACAAGGGGGTAAGAATGAGAAGCTGGGGTTCTTGGGTATCTGAGATAAGGGCACCAAATCAAAAAACAAGAATATGGCTAGGATCTTATTCCACACCAGAAGCAGCAGCCAGAGCCTATGATGCTGCACTTATATGCCTCAAAGGCCCCAAAGCCAATTTCAACTTCCCCATCACTTCCTCCTCTCACTGCATTCCTCAAGATACCAATGGTATTTTGTCACCCAAATCCATACAAAGAATGGCTGCAGCTGCTGCAAACAGTTTTGTGGCCGATGCTGCCACCCCACCATCCCCTCCTTTACCTCCTCCTCCTCCTCCTCCTCCTCCTCCTCCTCCTCCCTCTTCCTCATCATCATCAGTCTCGTCTCCAGCCATGTCCTCATCACCATCCGATCAGCTCGATGATGATGTCTCTCTAATGCCATCCTTTGATCAGGTCAATGAGCCAACGGTCATGACGGAATCGTGGTACAACTTGGAAGACCTGCAATCACCAAAATTCCTTGATCAACTACTTAATGATTCCTTGTTTGATCCACCAATGTTCAATTACCTGTACGAAGAAAGCGATATTCGTCTATGGAGCTTCCGCTGAAAAAAAGAAGAAGAAGAGAAATCATTCTTTTGTCCATTCACATTCGTTAATGACTCCCGCTTATTGCCTGAAGACATTGCTGACAGTGACCAAATATTCATTTATTCTGTTATATTCTGAATTAGTAGAAGTAAAATCTACCGGGAGATGAAACATTTTTTTGGACTCTCCCCTGTAATTGAATTTCTATGTATTAAGAGTATGTATGTTTCGTTCAAAGTCATGTGTTATATTAATATTATTCATGGGTTTCTGCTGTAATGAAAGAAAAGGAACAAAATTATAATTTCTTGATCAATGCTCTCTTGGTTATGTAGTGTGAGAATCTTTCTTTTCTTATTTATATTATTGTTCCTAAAAATGCTATTTTTATCGGAAATTACAGCTTTCGGGCACTTTTTGGAGTGTGTGGAAGGATCATGTATTCTCTAAAGAGATGTGAGAAATGCCTATCTTCCTAAGAGCAAATTGCAGAGGATGTGGAAACTTGAAAGCATCTGAAAGCGTGTTTTTATGGAGTTTACACAGCTGCCCGAAGGGTCACGGATTGTTGTAATAATCTTAAATTTTAATGATTTGGAATATTCTGGTCTATGTTTTGGAACCTTTCTTTTGGGTCGTCTTAGGAAATTGTGAAACTTGCAGTACAATTAATTGGTAAGTACGTAGAACTACACGAGTCTAGAATGCTCAGATACTAGAAGGACCGGATTAGGATCACAATCAACCATCTAGTACTTTTGGAGAAAAAAAGATGGAAAATCCAATACACCAATTTAATGTTCAGACGATTGCACGGTTCAAACTAAGCCAAGATGGCATATCATATGACCTGTCTAGTTGTGCTGTGGACAAGATAACGCGAGTCCCATCCTCGGTTGTTTCCTTTACATTGCATTTGGTTTGTCCGAGGAGTTCTTTATGGGCCATACTCACTTTGGAAATAAAAAGGAGGCTTGAAATTAAGAGCCCTCAAGATCAAGCCATTGTAGCTGATGTTGGACCTATATTTCAATGAATTTTGTTCACATGATGAAAAATCCAATTTCCCTCAATTTAAAGACACTTCATGTGATATTAAAGCATAGATGAATACGAGATTTCGTGGTTGCTGCACAATTATTGTTCTATTGTTGTTGACATTGACATGTTTTTGTTGATGCAATGATCCGAACCAAGTTCTGTTTTATTTGGTTAGCATTATCTTGTCGGCAAAACTAGTAATTAATGGGACAAAATCTTTAGAAATATATTTTTAGAAAAAAAAAATCTGAAATACCAAGTAATTTTTGAGTTTTAGATTTAGGATTTTCAAAATTATAATCACATTCTTAACAATTTTATTGGTTGGATTGCTCCTCATTGGAAAAATGTTGGCTATCTCATTGGAAAAATGTTTACATTTATCTAAGATTCTGTTTGTTTTGTCGAGGAAATGACAAAAACTAAAATAAAAATTGGTCGATTTAGATTTATATTTATATTTATATTTATATTCCACGTAGAAAAATACTTTAATTAATTTCATAAAAATAAATTTATAAATTGATATAACTTGATATGTTACGTCAGATTGTAAAATTACTTTTATTATAAAATAAATCTAACATATTACATGAAACAAAATCAATTTATAAGTTTATTTTGTATAATCTTTTTGTATTTGTAGTAATTTTTTTGTTTTGTTTGTAATATCACAAATTTTGACAAGTAGTTTTGAGTCAATGGCTTATCAGCATAAGCCAAACAAACTTGCAAATTGTGTTTAAGTGTTGAGATGATTGTAAATGATTTGAATTTGATCTCTAAATGGTAATATTTGTAAATTTTAATGAAATGTATTCGGTGGTATAAAATAAATTGAGATATATGTTTAAATATATAAAATATAAAAAATGGATTTAACGGTCAAATATATGTAAATTTGTTTGTTTACTTAAATTTAAACTATCTTATCTCATCTTATTATTATAATTTTTTTAAATTTTTATATAAAATATAATAAATAATTTAATTTTTTTAAATTATAAAATAAAATTAATATTAAAAAATTATATTATAATAATATTTTATTTAATTTTTAATAAAATAAACTCATCTGATCTGGTATGAACCAAACTTATTCGCTCGTGGTCTCCGCGGTAACTTTTATTTGCTTAATCAATCGCCGTTCATTTTCACTTGCGCTTCAAATTTGGCAAGCGGAGAGCGAAACCGGTTGTTCCAAGGATCGGCTTCTTTCGCGCTTACAGATTTTTCTGTCTTTTTTTTTTTTTTTTTAAATTTTTTCCTAGTTCTCCCCATTTTGGTTATCCTGGCTGCATTTCACTTTTTTCTTTTAATATCTACATTTGAGCTGGAATCATTAATTTTGGCTCAGAATCCGATTTCCATTTTCAGTTGGTAGTATTCGACCTTATATGATTGGATTAAAAATCAAGCAAACTCCGCTTGTGAAGGAATTGACTTCTGTTTTGGGCTTCGGTTTATTAGGTAAAAGGCGATACTTCGCTGGATTCTACAATGTCTTATTTAGTTGAATACCCAGTTCAAATTAAAACTCTTACTACTTATTGATTACATTTAGGAATTAGTGTTTAGTTTCGTTTTCATTTTGATCCATTTTACCAAATTGTAAATCTATGCGACTCAGAATCACACCAATGGCCCAAATATTTAGACTTGTGGCATTCTGTTTGTTTTCTTGCCACTGAATAATATGTTTGGTTTTCATTAGGAGCTTCAAATTGAATTTTCCCAGTATGAACTGCCTATTCTTATGACGGTTGAAGCTCAGGTAAAAGAATACTGGCAAAAAAACTGGGCTTTCTTCCTTCCTTCCTCCCTCTGTCTACATATGTACTAAAGTTTTCTGAAGAAAGAATATGACTTTTCCGGCAGGCAAAATATGTAGGAAATACGGAGGGTGCACTGAGTAAAAATCTATTCTTCAAGGTATTAGACTTGAAAGTATGCCTTTTGTTGCGTATTCTCTTTCCGCTAGTTGATACAGACTATGACCCAACACCTGGACTTGATTGTCTATGCAGGACAAGAAAAATGAAAAATAGATTCTATGTCATTTCCGCTCTGGCAGATACCAATGTAAATCTGAAAGGTATGTAATAGAGTTTATTTTCTCAATACCAAGAACCTTCACATGTGGGCATGTAGATATATCTAGGGACTTTTGCAGTCTCTGAAGTCATATCGGGTTGGTCTTGCTCTCATATTCATTATCTTTTCCTGGGCATTAATTGAATTCCTTATGACTTTAAAACTGAGCAGTTCCATCCCAAGGGCTTGGCTTGGGGAGAGGAGGTTTGAGAATGGCTATTGATGAAGCATTGGGCGAAATACTTCAGGTTGGCATATCTTTTAAAAACTTTTCTGTTTCTGCTCCTCTGCCCCGTGTTTTGTGCCTATAATGACGAGTTGCACTATTTCGGCACTGTTTCCCTCTCCCATTTGTTTTCCTTTTTGCTAAAAGTTCCATTTCTCAGAAAAATACTCCCTACATGTGATGCATATTTAGCTCATATGGAAGAATGAAATATCTGACATAATGTACCGCCTCAAACAGTAACCAAATCTAAATATCTTACAGAATGTACAGGCTTAAACATTGACTGTGTGATAATCTAATTGAATTGGGTTTGGATCCATTTAACATTTTTCAAGTAATAAGGTTTGGCCACATGTTTTTGGTCTCTCTCATTGTACATGGGGTCTGTTTTAGTGTAGGGTCACTCCAATGTAATTGATTCATTCTTCTATTCTGATTTAATTTTTAAGCTTAATCCATTCTTTTAATCTGACTTAGTTTTTATGCAGCATGCCACCTTTATAGACAATATTCATTATCATTGGATGTTCCGCTCACTTGAGTACTAACTGATCCCAACTTCCCCATACTTTTATCGGTTATTTTCTTTTCCCTATGTATGTTATTTTCTTAATCTGGAGTAGTCATCATCTTGATACTAGTATATTAAACTTGTTTTAAAGCTTGACAGACTGACAGTGGAGTAAATTCTCTAAGAATCATTTGACATCATTTAATTTTAATATGTCCTTATTTATCAAAAGGAAAGATGTCCTTGCATAGATGCTCTTATATTTTGGTATTTTGGTCATACTTTTAATTGGTTGATTGGGTTCCTACTTACTGTTTAAGCCACCCTTCCTTTTCTTCCCTCTATTCACTATCATAGATCTTATTTTTAGTTAGGCTCAAGTTGGACACTAGTATTTTTTTTACCCTACCATCTACCATCTTGTACTGAGGCATGTTGGTCTTATTATTACTTTTTCTGATTGGAACTCATCTTTTATAAGCAAAATAAAAAACTCACCAAAAAATGAATCCAAACACAGAATGTATAAGATGTTCCTTCGACTCCAATCTCTTTCCCCAAGTATTATTTTTTATCGAGCACTTTACCATATGATAATAGAGAATGAATATATAATACCCCAAATATAGTATGAGAGGGTGGTGATTGAGATCCCACATTGTTTGGGAGAGAGAAGTTCTTGCAATTTTATAATGATTCTAAGGGAGATTGTTTGTTATCTTGAGTAGTCCTTTTGGAGAATATAGGTCAAGATGTGGTTTGGCTTTCCTTGTGTTTGTTACAAAATGGTATCATAGTCAATTCCAACCAGAAGTATGAGACTTAAGATGTGACATCTGCAATGGAATGGCTGGATGAAGACGATGTGAATTTGGGGGAGAAGATTGTAATATGCCAAATTTAGTATAAATGGTGGTGAATGAGATTCCACATTACATGTGAGGGAGAAGTTCTTTTGATTCATAACGATTCCAAAGGGCTCCAATTGTAACTTTGCCTAGATGTGGTTTCGGTTTTCCATGGGTTGTTACAAAACATTATTTCATCAGCATAGGTACTTGATAAATATCTCCTTAAATGTGATCCCTACATTCTTCCACAAATATGTCTAATGATGACTCTCGAGATATATGTAGAGGTTGAAAGATTTCCAGCTCGCTCATATTCTATATGCTATGGTATCTAGAAATGCACATTTATGAACTATCACTTTCTTGAGAAATGGTATTTATGCATAATATTTTTCCTTAATTGAGCCATAAGGAGGTAGAGCACTAGTTGGATGAGCCATAAGGAGTTAGAGCACTAGTTGGATGGTCAATTTGGTCACCTTGTGATATTGAAAACTCCAAGTCCATTTGATTGACCATTTGGTAGTTTAGTTTTTGGTTAGGGTGGCTAATATATGTCAATTGAGGAGGATGAGATAATGACTCAAGAAAGGCCCAAGCCACATCTGAGCCTATACTCTAAAAGGACTAGGCAATAGTATAATTGGATACCCTTGGAATCATTACAAAGAGCAAAAACTTCTCCCTCCAGAGCAATGTGGTATCCTATTTCCCACCTTCGTACACTCAATTTGGTGTATGACAACGTCCTTGTCAGAACCTTCTATCGTATAGGTGACATGGCACATGTCTGGCTCATTTGGTTGCATTTGGCTCTCGTACTATTTGTAATGATCCAAGGAAGACCCAAGCCACATTTAGGTCTATACTTTAAAATGACAAGTCAATATTACAATTAGAGCTTATGGGAACTATTATAAAGAGTAATAATTTATCCATCCCAAGCAATGTGAGATCTCATTCACCCACCTTCTTATACTCAATCCATAGTACCCTATGGATGACCTTTTATTTTATGAGAGTTAAAAATAATATATTCAACTTACTGATAAATATATAAATATATATTCAACTTGATATACTCTGTTATGAGTAAATGAAATGTAAAATTTTTCTTTTATTTATTGTCAGAATATTTATTAGATATGAACTGCTCATTGATTTGACTGTAATCAGCTTTCTGATGTTGTTGCTCCTATTTTTTTTTCTTTTGTTTTTTTTTTTTTTTGGGAAGGCAACTTTGGGTTGTAGCACTCCATTTGCACTAGTAAATGATTCAACAAGGTATGCAGTAACTTTGTTTGCACTAGAAATTGAACTTTTTCTTTGTTTCTGTTTAACTTTTCAGTTTATGCATTTTTGATGAATACTTTTCAGTTTATACATGTTATGGCATTGTGACTCTAGGCCCTGATTTTAATTTTTTGTGAAAGGTTTCAATTCTGTCAGTTACATTTTTGGTTTTTTTATTGGTCTTGCATTATAGTTGTATCGATGTTATTAGAAAAACTTAATTTCCTCAATGAAGAAGAAATCCTAAAGTATTGAAGACTAATACATCTTTAATGAAATCATTTAGGTTCGGTTTGGCTACTTGAGAATTTTGAGTTTTAAGATGAAATATTAAAATATTATATTTTAATATTATTATTGCTTCTTTCCTAAAGAAGCAGACCAGCCAAAGAACGCAACCTTTGAAGGTACCTTACTCTTCCAAATACTCTTCCAAGGAAAAGAGTGAACCCCATTTGGTTGAGACAGTGTCTTATACCAAGAACGAGCTGAAAACTTCTTGTTATGAATGGCCTTTTGCAACCTAATGGTTTAGCCTCTCATTGCAGTAAATCACTCTTATAAAACTCCCAACTCGTTAATCATTACAAGTTAGTTGCATATTTCTTAAGAAGATAAGCCATCTACGAAAATAGTAGAAAGCTAGAAATAGTGATGATGCCCATAAACACAAGAATAAAGACCAGTGATGCTAGCTTGTGGCAATCCAAGCAGACTGCTAGGCTTGCTTGTTTTGGATGGCTTCTTAGGTGCTCTAGCATCACGTGGGAAGGCACACTACATGCCCAATATTTTAAAAACTGTACCAGATGAATGAACTAGAAAGGCGGCTGGTTCAGACATTAGTTTAACATGCTTAATCTTATGTGAACATACTTTTACACTAGTCAAATGCAAGACTCGTCAGGTATTTTGAGGGAAACAAATTAACAAAAAAAAAAGGTTTTTGTATTCTGGAAAGATTCTTTGGTGTGATTGATAACTTTTTATCAGTTTAGTGGTTTACAACCTATTCAATTTGATTCAACCTATAAAAAAGCATCCATCTGGTTAAATAAAATTAAAAGTGGTTTGAGGGGTGAACCAGATAAAAAATTACACCAATTCATGGTTGTACAAGTTTAACTGGTTGGGCAAGTTTGGTTTGTAACACTTGGCGGACTTCATGCATCACACCTTTTTAACATTTGCGTCTCACATATTGCATGACATGATTGGTAGTTTCAGGTTTTTTTTTCTTGGTTTTATTGATTTTCATTTTATAATTGGTTTGGTACTGTGGATTTATACTGTTAGTAAGTTTTTGTTAACTATTTAGGTTTATGTACGATTTGTTTGTTTGATTTTTAACAAGGCACTCCTTCTGAAGTGGTTATGGAGGTACCATCAGGTAGGGGAGTCCTTATGGAAGATTATTATTGAGATCATGAAGTATGGGATTTTGCAAGGGAGTTGGTGTTCTAATGAAGTGAGAAGTGTGCATGGTGTTAGTTTGTGGAAGCATAATAGAAATGGATGGGAGGCTTTTGCTTGTTTTATTAGTTTCGCAGTTGGTGATGGATCTAGAGTAAGTTTTTGGCATGAATTTTCACGTGGTGATTTAGTCCTTAAGACCATGTTTCCCTCTCTCTTTTGGTTGGCTCTTAATCGGGATGCTTCGGTGTTTGAGTTATTGGATTGTTCTAGTAGTTCTCCACATTGGAATGTTTATTTCAGTAGAGCTACTCAAGATTGGGAAATTTGAGTTATTTATGCTTTTTACAGTTTATTGTATTCCTTGAATTTTGGTTATAATGTGGTGGATATGATGCTTTGGACGAAGACAAAGTAGGAAGTTTAGTGTATGATCATTATACAAGGTTTTGTCAAGTCAAAAGCATACTTTGTTCCCTTGGAAGTGTATCTAGAAGGGAGTAAGGTGCCACCTAAGATTGGTTTCTTTGGTAGGACAGCATCTCTTGTGAAATTCTTGACCTTGGGTAATTTGAGAAAGGAGTTGTCTCTTCGTAACGGATTGGTGTTATATGTGTAAGAAGAGTGGAGAGTCGGTGGATCATCTTTTACTTCATTGTGAGGTGGCAAGGATGTTATGAGTGGAGATTGTTAATAGAATGAGCATTGATTGGGTAATGCCCAGTAGGGTGGTCAATTTGTTTGCATGTTGGCAAAGATGTAAGGCCAATTCACATATTGCCGATGTGTGGAGGATGATTCCTCTGTGTATCATGTGGTGTTTGTGAATTGAAAGGAATGATCGAAGCTTTGAAGATAAGGAGCATTCTCCTAATATGCTAAGAAGTTTCTTCTTCCATTCTTTATTTCTGTGGACCTCCTCTTGTGCACTTAATGGAGATTGCTTTAATGACTTTCTTCTATCACTTTCTAGCTCCCTATTTTGTAACTAGGTTCAGTGTTGCACGCATGAGAATCCAGAACACTGATGCTCACAACCAGTTTAGGTGTTTGTGAATTGAGAACCCAAAAAGAAAAAGTAGATAAAGTATTAAACTGTTCAATGTTCCTTGCCAAATCTCAATTGCTAAAGATTCAATCCAATTCATTTAGACATTTGATAGAAAATGTATACTTGCATAAACAGGCTTGGTATGCCATGAACATTTATGTTCATTTGAGGGTTATAACCTATTGAGTTTTGACTAGTTAATGATAAATTTAGTGATTTTAAATTTGTATTGCTTGCCATGATATGGTATGGAACCTTGATGAATGATTAAAGCAGTGTGCATCAACTGGTACAAAATTCTAATAAACTCTTGTGGATATAAAGTCTCTGAAAATTGTTTTTGGGTCAGCATTAGAGTTAAAAAGTAAGTAGGAGAGAGGAGGAAGAGCAGTGCACTTTATCTCTAGGGTGGGCATGAGCTTTTTTAGGTGGGGTTGAGAGGGTCACTTGACTTCTTTCAATTCCTATTTTTAGGCCTCATTTTGATCAAGAAAGTGTCTCATCTCATCTCATTATTACAACTTTTTCAAATGTCTACATAAAATATCATAAACAATTTAACTTTTTTAAATATTAATTCAACTTTTTCAAATTCTAAAACAGTAATAATATTAAAAAATAATATTTTATTTAATTTTCATTTTTCATCTAAAACCATATAATCTCATCTTTAAATCCAAACCAACCTAGTTCTCGTCATTTTCCGATTAATTGCCCAATTAGTTCTTCTCATTTTTCAATTATTTTAAAAAGATTCTTAAGTTTTTAATCTGCGAACATCTAGGAATTGATTTTGCAATTAACCCAATTAAAAAAAATGATATTTAGCATAATATTTGACAACCAATGGATAAAATAAGAAACTGTATTTTAATATTTTGAGTTTTCTTAAAGGGAAATGACTTTTTTATGGTTGTGATATATGATTGAAAAAGAAAAGTCATTTTTATTGATAGTTGGCGAATATGAGCTGCCAAATGGGATCTTCCTTAGTAAGATCTATATTCTAAAAAGAGAGGAATACTTGGATTACAAAAATTAGCTTATAAATAAATAGAAAAATGTTTTGTACAAGTTTTTAATAGATAAATACTATGCAAATCTATAATAAAAAAAATGCATAAAAAATTTATTTTTTATTAGTAAGACTTAGTTTTTTATAAAATATTTGTTTATATATATATTCATTCAAGTTGTAAGTTTGGTTTAGCCACTTGAGAATTTTGAGTTTTAAAATAAAATATTATATTTTAATATCATTATTGTTTTAAAATTTAAAAAAGTTAAATTATTTCTTATATTTTATATAAAAAATTAAAAAAAAATAAAAATTTTAAATTTGAAATAAGAATTTTGTATAGACAAACCAAACCTAATGTTGGGTGGATAAAAGACACTGTTAGAGCGTGACTACACAACTTCTTTTATTCCTAAAGATTTTATCCTTGGAAAATGCTAGGGATCCCGCTGGGGGATCCTGTTCATTTGTTCCGCTGCATTATTTTTTTTTTAAAATTTTTTTTACAGAAAGATTAAGAAAATTATATTTAATTATATTGTGAATTTTATTCATTATTTTAAAATATTTAAAAGTGTTAAAAAATGATTTGAAAAAAAAAAAAAAAAAAAAAAAAAGTACAGCGGACAAACGAACGGGATCCCCAGCGGGATATCCCCCTAGCATTGTCCTTTATCCTTTTCTTCCATCTGATCCACGGCAGGCCGTAGCCACCGTTGACAAGTCAAATCTCTCTCTCTCTCTCTCTCTCTCTCTCTCTCTGTGTCTTGCTCACCAAGTTTTCTTCTAGTGCTTACAAATGCAAAAGAGTAGTGCTATAGCCGAGAATCCACCGAATAAGATATATTTTTTATTATTATTATTATTTTCTATTCTTAAATATTTTTTTAAAAATAAAAAAATTCACAATATTTATATCTTTTATTCCTAAAGATTTTATCCTTTTCTTTCATCTGATCCACGGCAGGCCGTAGCCACCGTTGACAAGTCAAATCTCTCTCTCTCTCTCTCTCTCTTGCTCACCAAGTTTTCTAGTACTTACAAATGCAAAAGAGTAGTGATATAGCCGAGAATCCACCGAATAAGATATATTTTTTATTATTATTATTTTTTTCTATTCTTAAATAATTTTTTAAATAAAAAAATTCACAATATTTATAAAAACTATTTTCAGAATCAATAAATTAAAAAAAGAAAAGAAAAAGAAAATACATTCCGGGACCCAAATTCGGTTCCAAAGCATTTTTTAATACAAAATAGAGAAGAAATGGCGGGCGGGGGCTGGCGGCCAGCAGGACCAAATATATAAAAGAGGAGTGATATATGTAATTAATTTAGGAAGAATTACATTATTTTCTTTTATAAAATGAGTTTTCTTGTCCGGATTCAATGAATCAATCTACTTCGTGAGCAAGGGAAAGAAGAAAAAAATATATATAAAGACCCCCGCGTCTTCCACCTCTCTACTCTACTTCAATAGTCTCGTGATCGTTCTGGACGTTGAAAATGGCCGACAGAAGGACCTTGCGCCCGGCGATAGGGATTGACCTGGGAACGACTTACTCTTGTGTTGGAGTGTGGCAACATGATAGAGTAGAGATAGTAGTTAATGATCAGGGAAATCGAACGACGCCGTCATGTGTTGCGTTCGCTGAGACACAACGCTTCGTCGGTGATGCCGCCAAGAACCAGGTCGCCATGAACCCCATCAACTCCATCTTCGGTAATTTCTCTCTTTCTTTCTTTGTTTCCCCACTTTTTCTTTTTCTTTTTAAGAAATTGTAAACTTCTTTAAAGCCGGAGTTTTAAGGATAGGGAGAAAAAAATAAAAAAAAAATGCATAAGAGGAAATCTAGAGGCCAAGGTTAAATTCGTAATATATCTGGAATCTATTTATTCTTTTTCGAACGTAATTAATCTTTAAACCTGTGTTATATTTATCTGGCTCGAACTAGTTTATTTTCCCTTAAAAAAAAAAAACTATTCTTTTGTTCTCTTTGAAAAAAAAAAAAAAACCATCGTTGATTACATATATATATTTTAGTAATACTATGCATAACTTTATATGTATTGATTGACAGCCATATGTTATCACTTTTTTTCCTTTTTAATTCAAGTTTCAAATTTTAAAGAGAAAAGATATTTGCAACCGTGAATTGTGCAACCGCTGCATAATCATTTTGAAAAAAATGAATAAAATATAGGACTCATATGAATTCTTTTTTAATAGTAAATCTCACTCTTTGTCAAAATAATTACGCGACATTTACGCAATTTACAATTGTATGTAGAATTACTTAAATTATAAGTATAGGGAACATTATTTTTTTATCTTACGATGCTAGGTAGATCTTTATTTTGTCATTTTGTTTTTAAAATTTTTATAAAGGGGGTAGAGGTTTCAAATCTAAATTTTCTAATAGGAGAATTGAGATGCCCATCAGGCTCTTGGCATTTATTTTGCCCTTTCTTTCATTCCAATTCCAACATTATTGTTCAATGGATCTCTTGTAGAATTAGTAGTTCTAGTTTGTAAGAGATTAATATATTCAGGTTTAGGATTTTAGACTAGGATTATCAGCATTAATTATTTCTTAAAATTTAATGTGAAAATTAATCAATTTATTATTATTTTTGCGGTTACATATTAAAGGTTTATTAAATCTGAACCCATAAACTGTAAAATCGAACTTCCCTTCACTACTTACCTTAAGGCCTCGTTTGTTTTTATTGATAAGATGAGATGAGATGGGTTGGGTTGAAATTAAAGTTAAAAGTTGAATAAAATATTGTTAGAATATATTTTTTTAATATTATTTTTGTTTTGAGATTTGAGCAAACTC
Source organism: Carya cathayensis (assembly GCA_011037825.1). Classification (NCBI taxonomy): domain Eukaryota; kingdom Viridiplantae; phylum Streptophyta; class Magnoliopsida; order Fagales; family Juglandaceae; genus Carya; species Carya cathayensis. The sequence continues at coordinate 563,661 of QGSO01000171.1, forward strand.
CTAGTGTAAAGTCGAGAGTAGAGACAAGTCTCTTGAAAAAAGTTTCACCGAAGGGGGAAAAGAAAAAAATCTTTTGAGAGAGGCTTGGCCCCTGAATAGCATATTCTCTAGTGTTGTCTACTCACTTCTCCCTTTTTCCTTTATGATCTTGCAGATTCAAAACGGTTGATTGGTAGGAGATTCAGTGATCCCTTGGTTCAGAGTGATATTAACTTATGGCCATTCAAGGTCATTGGAGGTTCCAATGACCAGCCTATGATCAAGGTCACTTACAAGGGTGAAAGGAGGATATTTTCTGCTGTGGAAATCTCATCGATGGTCCTTGTCAAGCTGAGTCTTACCTGGGTATGCCTGTAGAAAATGCAGTTGTTACTGTCCCCGCCTACTTCAACGATGCGCAGCGTCAGGCTACAATGGATGCTGGCCGCATTGCAGGCCTCAAAGTCATGCGGATTCTGAATGAACCAACAGCAGCCGCGATTGCTTATGGCATTGACAAGCTGGGTAATAGCATTCGAAAGAGAAATGTGTTGATCTTTGACTTGGGTGGTGGTACGGCAGATGTCTCACTTCTTACCATTGGAGGGAGTGAATTTAAAGTGAAGGCTGTTGCCGGAGATACTCACCTTGGAGGTGAGGACTTTGACAACAGAATGGTTAACCATTGTGTAGAAGTATTTAAAAAGAAGTACAAGAAAGACATAAGTGGAAACGCCAAAGCTATGAGAAGGTTGAGAACTGAATGCGAGAGAGCTAAGAGAGTTCTTTCTTCTGCACTTGATACTACTATTGCCGTGGATGCACTGTATGAGGGTATTGATTTCAGCTCAAATATCACTCGTTCCAAATTTTCAGAACTCGATATGGATTTCTTCGAGAAGTCTGTTAAGCTTGTGGAAAAATGTTTGGCTGATGCTAAGCTGGACAAGAGAAGTGTTCATGGTGTTGTTCTTACGGGTGGTTCTTCCAGAATACCAAAGGTCCAGCAGCTGTTGCAGGAATTCTTTGACGGCATGGAGCTTAAAAGGAGCCTGAACCCGGATGAGGCCGTGGCTTATGGAGCCTCTGTTCAAGCTGCAATCATGGCTGGTACGGGTAATGAGAGAGTTCAAGACATTGTGGTCGTAGATGTCATTCCTTTGTCCTTTGGGGTGGAGAAGAAGGATGGTATAATGTCTGTGGTGATTCCAAGGAATACTACCAGTCCCACCAAGATGTCACGAAACTACACAACGGTCAAGGACAACCAAACTAGTATTTTGTTCGCTGTTTACGAGGGAGAAAGAACAAGAGCTAAGGATAATTATTGGTTGGGAGAATTTAGGCTTTCTGGCATTCCTGCTGCACCTAGGGGTAAGATTACGGTCGTTGTCTCCTTTGATATTGACACCAATGGTATCTTGAATGTTTCTGCTCGGGAGAGCACCACTGGCGTGAGCCAAAAGATCACCGTCACCAATGACAAGGCGAGACTACCCAGAGAAGAGATTAATAGGATGATCAAGGATGCAGAGAATTTCAAGGTTGAAGATGAAAAGTACAAAGAGAAGGCCAAGGCTAAGGGAGCTTTGGAGGATTATGCCTACGACTTGAAAAGTATTGTCAAAGATAAGGAGATTCGTGCCAAGCTTGAGCCCGAAAGTAAGAAGAAGATTAAAGATGCCATTCTTCAGGTGACTCAATGGTTAGAGGGTGTCCAGAGTGCCTCGGCAAACGAGTATAAGGAAAAGCTGAAAGAGATTAAAAAAGTCTGCAAGCCCATCATTGTGAAGATCAAACAACATAAGCAATCGAGCAGCTCCTCTCGAAAATAGAGCTGACTGTTATGAATCCTAAGAGTCGGTCAAATTGAGCTCACTGCTAGTTGCAATGATGCTACCACTTTGTTTGTCCAACCTTTTATTTGTCCAGTTTTATTGTTGGTATCTTTAAATCTGCACTGTTTGGTATAGTTCGGAACGTTTAAAGTTTATGTATGGTATGTAATTTCTGGTTGTAATTGTTGGTGTTGATTTTTGAGTATAAAGGTTTCGTGCTGATCTTGTGATGCAATGTTGGATTGATGTGAAAAATGCTCTGATATTGCTGCCTTTTGTCTTTTTATTTTTTTATTTTGGAAGGTGTATTTGGAATGCGTTAAGAGTTACTTCATGCCTTGCTGAATCTTGGAAGGTACATTCTGGTTAAAATTCAAATGACAGTTAATTCATGCCTTGCTGAATTATTTTTATTTTGCTGAATCATTTGCCGAATCTTACCCTAAAAATATTACTAGAAGAGATAGACTAAGAAAGATTGACTCCTACTAGTGCCGGCTCCATTTGCAAGTTGGACTAAACTAATTTTAAGCTGAATTTGACATTCAAACCAATTTTAAGTTACTAAATTCATTTCAACTTAAAATTTTTGTGAGATCTACAACTTTTTTTTAACTCAACATGCTTCTTTATACGTGAGACTCACAACTTTTTTTAACTTTTCATAAATATATATAAACTTATTTTAATATTGAAACACATCTAAATTCATATTAAGTAAACTCTACAAAATTTACTCTATCATTTTAACTTATTACTCTTCATAAATAACTCAACAAATTTTAAAACAGTTCGACATCCAAACATGACCTAAATGCAGTTGCCTAACAAAACAAAGAGCAACTGGGGGCATAAGCCCATTCCTCCTTGCAACAACGAATCAGTTCATAAATAAATTAAAAAAAAAAAAAAAAAGAGGAGGAGGAGGAGGAGGAGGAGGAGGAGGATAACAGCATGCTCACCTGGTGCTAAACCATGTTTCGAAGTCGTTGGATTTGGACATCGAAGTGCTGGGAAGTAGTTGAAATATCTAGAATTTTAACAAAAGACTGAGATTGATTTCGATTGGTTAACACTAGGGGTGGGCAGTGGGCCACACCGTGTACACCCTGTTCGGCCCCCTTAGACGGTCGCGCACACACTCAGCGTGCAGGTGGACCTCCGAATTGATCTGGGTGTCGGGGGATGGGCTAGGCACAAGCCCTTCTGGCCTAAATTATATATAAATATATATATATATATATATATTAATTTTTTTTAATAAACATCATCATTTCATTTTAATTTTTTTTTAATAATAAAACGGCATCGTTTTACATTATGTTTTGTTTTAGAATAATGTTAGTATGCCATCTCATTTTGAAGGCTTATGCGATTAATTTTTTTTTAAATTCTTTTTTGCTTAGTGATTAATAAAGTGACTATTAGTATATTGTAATTTTTTTAATTTTTAAAAAATATTTAAACATGTTTAAAAAATGTTTGAAATAAAAAGTCAAAAAAGAAAAGAAAAGAAAAGTACAATTTGCTCTAGGGGCACACCAAGTGGGCAAATTGACAGGACATAGTAGTACTACCATTTGTTTTAAAAAACCCCCTCTCCCTTGCGGTCTCTCTCTCTCCCTTTGTTTCACCACACAGTTGCTGTCATCCCCAGTCCCAGGTATCTCTCTTTGCTAAAGCATTATCTGATAAGGCAGTGAAAGTATTTGATAACGATAAAGCCAAGCAACAACCGGATAGAGGTAGTGCTGATAAGGACAAAGTTCAGCAACAACCAAATAGAGATAGAGCTTCCTAATCTTTACATGATTGTATTTGTGTATATTTTGATCTTTATTAATACTATGTATTCTACTCTATAAATATAATACAAAAGTACTCTCTCGATCAAAGAGAGTTTTCCAAGGGGTGGTGGTCATCGTAAAGTGTAACATTCCTGTATATGAATGTGCATATATAATTCCTATTTGTCTATTCTTTCCGTTACTTTTTTTAATAAAAAGATGAAAAGCGCCAAGTTAGTGATGGCTTGGACCTAGAAGCATTTTTTTAAATATTGTACCATACTGGCCGGTACATATTGGTCAGTATATTCCGTACTGGCCACTGGTTTGGTATAAGTATTACACCTGTTTCGTATAGTCCCGAATATCGACCGTATTGGCCGATATTTCAGCTTGTACCGACCTAAATTTTAAACCATACCAGCCGATATTTCGGCTTTTACTTTTTTTTTTCTCAATTTCTTCGAACTGCAAGCTTATTTTTTAACCGCAAATTCAAATCAGACTATTTATAATTTATATATATCTATTTATATATAATTTATTCATATCTAGACTAATATTTTGGAATATAATTTATATATATAATTTATTCATAGATCAACTATTCCGAAACGGTACACGAAACGATACCGGTATCAAAATATTTCGTTTCAATATCTTGACTGATACGACTTCCGGTACAATATTCAAAACTTTGCCTAGAAGAACTATTTTGATGAATACTTTTCAGTTTATACATGGTGAGGCATTGTGACTCTTGACCCTGATTTTAATTTTTTGTGAAAGGTTTCAATTCTGTCACTTACATTTTTGGTGTTTTTACTAGTCTTGCATTATAGTTGTATCGATGTTATTTAGAAAAACTTAGGTCTCGTTTAGATACACAGTTCAGATGAGATGATATGAGATATTTTGAATAGTCTTAAAATTTTTTAGTTAAAATGAAATGAAATAGTTGGTAAAAAAAATGTGTGTTTGGATAGTGAGATAAGTTGATATAGTTTTTAATTTTTAGGATTTGAAAAAGGTGTGGGTCCTATTGATTTATCGAGAGCCCAATTGTGCATTGTTCATATACTGTTCACACACTGTTCATTTACTGCTCATATAAGTTGTTCACTATTCATGCACTGTTCATTGTCAATTTTTACTATTCATTACTATTTATTTAAGTGAATATTTTTAAAATTTATACATGAAATATAGTGTGTTTAAATATGGAAAACTATTGTATGGTATAGATAAGATGAAAACCATCTCATCTATATCCGGTAACCAAACCAATAATTTCCTCAATGAAGAAGAAATCCTGAAGTATTAAATTAGACACCTTTGTATTATAATTCTTTAACGAAATCATGTATTAAGATCAAACGAAAATCTTTCTACCATCGTATCAATACTTGTGTATGCATTGGAGAGCATGTGAGGATAGACTTTTTTATTTTATTTTATTGAGACAAGTAACAAGGCAAAGCCAAGTACACAAGAAGTATACAAAAACTGAACTTATTACAAGTAAGGAGCTAGAAAAAGAAACAACAAAATCATGGACACTAGTTTGATTAAATACAATAGCCGAGGCCCATTGAAATAAGGAATTCAAGAAGAAACATCTAAGTTCATCAACCGAGTATCCCTTATATATCTTCAAGGTATCGACCATTCCTCTCAATCCTAATACACCATACAAGGCATAAAGAGATCATAATCCAAACAAAAACAATTTGCGCATTACTCCTTAAACCTCTCCAGCAAGCAAAAAGGTTCACCACCCACCTAGGCATCACTTAAGCCAAATCACACCTATTGAACACTTAATACCATAACAACCTGGTCACATCACAATGTACTAATAGAGGATCCACGGATTCACCAGATTTCTTGCATAGAAAACACCAATTCAAAACAATTAATCCACGCTTCCTGAGATTATCCAAAGTCAAAATTTTCCTTAAAGAAGTAGACCAGCCAAAGAACGCAACCTTAGAAGGCACTTTACTCTTTCAAATACTCTTCCAAGGAAAAGAGTTAACCCCATTTGGCCTACATAACATCTTATACCAAGAATGAACTGAAAACTTCTTGTTTCCAGTAAGCATCTAGACCATCTTATCCCTCAAATCCTTACCAAGCTGAGTAGCATACAATAAACCAAACAATCCAAAAACAACCACCATTTCCCAATCATTCATAACTCTAGAGAATAGAACTCATCTATGACAATCCAAAAATTCAGCCAAAGAAGCATCCGGGTGCTGAGAAATACGAAATAGATTTGGAACAATAGCACAAAGAGCCTTGCCACCACACCACGAATCATGCCAAAAATGAATTCTAGAGCTGTCACCAACCACAAAAAATAACATGTTTAACAAAAGCATCCCAACCTCTTGTAATATGTTTCCACACCCCCACACCATAAGTTCCTCTTGCCTCCTTTGAACTCCAACCCCCCTCAAGCACTCCCATATTTAGAATCAATCACAGCTCTCCACAAAGAATCATACTCTTGATGTTACCTCCACAACCACTGTCCTAGTAATGCTTTATTAAAAACACTCAACTTCTGAAACCCCAATGCACCACATGACAAAGAAGTACGAATCTTATCTTAACTAACCAAATGTGGATAGACTTTCTCGTGTGCATATTGTAATTTTAGGTGTTTCATTTTTTATTACTTTATTTGTGGGCTGCCCATATGACATTGGCCCATGATCTCCTACTTATGCATTGAATTAATCTTGGATCTTATTTTAAAAGTTTAAAGAAGAAATCTTGTGGTGTTAATATGAAATTTTATATAATACATGACAGTTGACTACCTGCAGTCATTCATAATAGGCTATATCTATTGGCCTTTTGCAACCTAATATCTTAGCCTTTCATTGCAGTATATCACTCCTATAAAACTCCCAACTTGTTAATCATTACAAGTTAGTTGCATATTTCATAAGAAGATAAGCCATATACGAAAATAGTAGAAAACTAAAAATAGTGATGATGCTCCTAAACACAAGAATAAAGACCAGTTGCATATTTCGTTAAGCAGACTGCCAGGCTTGCTTCGTTTTGGATTGCTTCTTAGGTGCTCCAGTTGCCGAGCATCATGTGGGAAGGCACACTACATGCCCAATGTTTTAAAAACTAAACCAGATGAATGAATTAGAAAGGCGGCTGGTTCAAACATCAGTTTAAAAGGCTTAGTAAAAATATATTTATTTTTTTGGAATAAAATGAAAAATCTTACGTGAACTTACTTTTACACTAGTCAAATGCAAGACTTGTCAGGTATTTTGAGGGAAAAAAATTAACAAAATAAAAAAAAGGTTTTTTGTATTCTGGAAAGATTCTTTGGTGTGACTGATAACTTTTATTGATTGTCATTCTATAATTGGTTTGGTATTGTGGATTTATACTGTTAATTAGTTTTTGTTAACTATTTAGGTTTATGTATGATTTGTTTGTTTGATTTTTAACAAGGCACTTCTTGCAAAATGGTTACAGAGGTACCATCTAGAAGGGGAGTCCTTATGGAAGATTGTTATTGAGATCATGAAGTATGGGATTTTGCAAGGGAGTTAGTGTTCTAATGAAGTGAGAAGTGTGCATGCTGCTGGTTTGTGCAAGAATATTAGAAATGGATGGGAGACTTTTGCTTGTTTTATTAGTTTTGCAGTTGGTGATGGATCTAGGGTCAGTTTTTTGCATGAATTTTGGTGTGGTGATTCAGCCCTCAAGACCATGTTTCCCTCTCTCTTTCGGTTGGCTCTTAATCAGGAGGCTTTGGTGTTTGAGTTGCTCGATTGTTCTGGTAGTTCCCCACATTGGAATGTTTATTTTAGTAGAGCTACTCATGATTGAGAAATTGGAGTTATTTATGCTTTTACAGTTTATTGTATTCCTTGAATTTTGGTAATAATGTGGTGGACATAATGCTCTGGATGAAGACAAGGAGTAGGTAGTTTACTATATGACCATTATACAAGGTTTTGCCAATTCAAAAACATACTTTGTTCACTTGGAAGTGTAACTGGAAAAGTAAGGTGCCGTCTAAGATTACTTTCTTTGGCTGGACAACATCTCTTGTGAAATTTTTGACCTTGGATAATTTGATTATTGATAAATGAGTTGTCACTTCATAATGGACCGATGTTATATGTTTAAGGAGAGTGGAGAGACGGTGGATCATCTTTTACTTCATTGTGAGGTAGCGGGGATGTTATGGGTGGAGTTTTTTAATAGAACGAGCAGTGGTTGGGTAATGTCCAATAGGGTGGTCAATTTGTTTGCATGTTGGCAAAGATGTAAGGCCAATTCACATATTGGCCTTATGTCTTTGCCAATGTATGGAGGATGATTCCTCAATTTATCATGTGGTGTTTATGGATCAAAGGAATGGTCGAAGTTGTGAAGATAAGGAGCATTCTCTGGACTTGCTAAGAAGTTTCTTCTTCCATTCTTTATTTCTTTGGGCATCCTCTTATGTACTTAATGGAGCTTGCTTTAATGACTTTCTTCTATCACTTTCTAGCTCCCTATTTTGTAACTAGGTTTAGTGTTGCTCGCATGATATCCGAGAACACTGGTGCTCATAACCAGTTCAGGTATTTGTGAATTGAGAATCCAAAAAGAAAAAGGAAATTAGTAGATAAAGTATTAAGCTATTCAATGTTCCTTGCCAAATCTTAATTGCTAAAGATTCAATCCAATTCATTTAGACATTTGATAGAAAATGTATACTTGCATAAACAAGCTCAGTATGCATGAACATTCATATTCATTTGGGGGTTATAACCTTTTTTGTTTTGATTAGTTAATGATAAATTTAGTGATTTTAATTTTGTATTGCTGGTCATGATATAGTATGGGACCTTGATGAATGATTAAAGCAGTATGTGTCAGTTGGTACAAAATTCTTGGTACAAAATTCTTGGTACAAAATTCTAATAAACTGTTGTGGATATAAAGTCTTTGAAAATTGTTTTCGGGTCAACATTATTAAAGTTAAAAAGTTATAAGTAGGGGAGAGGGGAAATAGGATGTACTTTATCTCTGGGGTTGGCATGAGATGTTTTAGGTGGTGCTGAGAGGGTTAATTGATTTCTTTTACTTCTTATTTTTATCCCGTTTGGATTCAGAAAACGTTTTATTTTATTTTATTTTGTCATTATAATTTTTATAAATTCTTATACAAAATATAATAAACAATTTAACATTTTCAAATCTCAATTCAACTTTTTCAAATTTTAAAATAATAATAATATTAAAAATTAATATTATAATAATATTTTATTTAATTTCATCTAAAATCATCTCGTCTCATATCTAAATCCAAACCAGCATACGAATGTGATATAAATGTAGATATAGAAAAATGATTAATTGCCCAATTAATTTTTTTCATTTTCAAATTATTTTAAAAAGATTCTTAAATTTTTAATTTGTGAAAATCTACGGATTGATTTTGAAATTAACCCAATTAAAAGAAATGATAGTTAGCATGATAAAAAAAAAATTATTTTTAATTTTTTGAGTTTTTTTAAAGGGAAATGACTTTTTTATGGTTGTGATATCCGATTGAAAAAGAAAAATCATTTTTATTGATAGTTGGCAAATATGAGCTGCAAAATGGGGTGCTCCTTTGTAAGATCTAGATCCTAAAGAGAGAGGTATTCCTGGACTACAAAAGTTAGCTTATAAATAAATAGCGAAATGATTTGTACAAAATTTAAATAAATAAATGCTATACAAGTCTTTTGTAAAAAAATAATGTCATTTTAAAAAGGCATAATAAAATTATTTTCTAAAATATTTGTTTATTTGAGATTTTTATGTAATATATATAAACGGATCTCTCTCTCACTCACTCTCTCAAGTCTTGCTCACGAAGTTTCCTAGTGCTTACAAAATAGAGATGAAATGGCAGGTGGGCAGCAGGACCAAATATATCTACTATATATATAAATGCAAATGCGGGTTCTACAGTATTTTTGCCTAACTTTTTTTTCCCAATTTTACCCCTGCTTTGTGTACGATTTTACCAAGCCTTGTATCTATATATATATATATATATTTATATATAGATAGCATCATCTCTAAGCTGATTCTAGCTAATCCTTGTGGATACTAGTGGGGTAATAGGGTTTCAAGAATGAATATATATTACAAATATGACTATTTCCTGCCAATATATATGAATCTATTTCATCACAAAAGTTATTCTCATTATAAATAACTCGTCATATACACTCATTTTTCTCATAACATGCTCGCTACCTATATGTATACAAAACACAGGGCAATGGACACTGTTGACAGATTGTTGGAGACAGGGACCAATCTTCATGGGTTTGCATTCCATCTTCATTTGTAGTCTTAAGATTTAGTGAATCTTTTGGGTCTTCAGGTTGGGTCTTCAGGGAATTTGTACCAAACTCATCAATATATAATGAATTTTACATTCCATACCCGTGTAAAATTTTACACTCCATAACTTGTATTAAAGAGAGATATCATCCTCACAACATCTTCTAATATGACACGATTGAGTATTATGAATTTGCATTCAGGCACCCATTAGTATGTGGATCGAACATTACCAAGCTTGCCAAGCCAACCCAATATACAAACTAAAAACTAAGTTAAAAAACCAACCCTTGCGGCATCTCACTTAATCACTAACTAATATAAAACCAAAAGTTGTTTCTCAGAGTTGTAAAACATAAACACCCAAATATAGAAGACCCAAACAACGGATGAGGAGGAAAAAAAAAAACATAAATACCCAAATCAAAAACTAACAAATCACACCCAAAAACAGAAACCACACCAAAAAAACCCACTAAACAAACCACACCATAAACTAAAGTACACCAAAAAACCCACTAAACAAACCGCACTCAAAAAACCCACTAAACAAATCAAAAACTAACCTAGGAATGGATGACTGCGACAGCGACGAAGGGATGACGGCGACGGCAATGAAGGGTTTTTGGGGTAATCGGATTCGTTGAGAGAGAGAGAGAGAGAGGGAGAGAGAATCAGATCTGGGGGAGGGGGCGGCGGGAGAAAACATATTAACCCATGGCCAAAACGACGCCGTTTTGGCTTGGGTTGAGGTTAAAAAAAAAACCCGGGTACCGGGTTTTAAATTCGGTACCCGGCCCGGGAATACCTGGGTTTTAAAAACCGGTCACCGGACTGGGTTTTTCCCAGACCGGTGAGTTACCCGGTTTTCCGGGTTCCGGACCGGGCTGGAAAAAAATCCGGCCCATTTGCCCACCCCTACTTACGAAAATATCAACATATGTATATATAGATATAGAGAGAGAGAGAGTAGAAATCATTGATTATTCATGTATTGCTTTATGGTCGACGAAATTTCGAAGTGGGAGTGAAATCAAATCCAAATAAGAGAAATGATTTTTTTTTTAATCTCGGATTTTTACTATACTAGCTCGTATATATTACTTTGTGCAAAATTATTATTTATTTAAAAAATTTAAATCGATGAAAATAAGTAAATTTAATTAAATATCTCTTTTATAATATCATATGAAATAATTATCACTTGTTCTAAAAGTTTAAATAGATAAAAAAATATATATAAATTTAATTATTTATATTTATCTTAAAAACATGATGTATTATATATGGTTATTCAAAATAGAAGATAAATAAATTCTCTTAAATATGTAGCAACAAGACAAAAAGTGTGATGATGATAAAAACTTAGATTAATCGCATTAACGTAGATTTATTTATTTTAAAGGGCTTGAACGCATGTGTTAGCTAGATACATCTTCTCTGGCAAAGTAGGACAACGCGAATGAGATGCTTTTGCGAGCTTCCCATGAGGGCTTCCTTATTAGCTATTTGGCCCGATTCAGATGGTAAGATAGTCTCATTCCATTTTAATTTATTACATTTCATCTTAATATATAAATATTATAAATATAATTATTTTTTATTTTTAAATTTTTATCTAATAATTTTCTAATAATTATAATTTTTTTTAACTTTTAAATAAAATATAAAAAATAATTTAACTATTCACAAATTATTTTATTATTATTTACAAAATTTTCATCTATCTTAACATGCAATCTAGGGTTTCAAATCCCTCCGTGTAGCCTCCTCGAGGACCATGCGTATGATTCATTCTTGGACGGGTTTGGATGTTGGGTTGAGTTGAGTTGAATAAAATATTGTTAGAATATTAGTTTTAAATATTATGAGTGTGTGGGGATTTGAAAAAGTTAAATTTATTATATTTTATATAGAAATATGAAAAAGCGTATAGGAATTTGAAAAATGTGTAACGATGAGATGAAGTGAGTTGAGGAGAGTTTGGTAACCATACAGGGCCTAAGCATTGGCAATGGACTAATCTAAATTTTGACTAAAGCTAGCTAAAGTTAGGGCTTTTAGCTAAAGTCTAAACTAATAGACTTTCTAAATCACATTGGACTAGCCATTGAAAAGCAAAAATAATAATATAATATTATATATTTAAATAATAATTTTTTTTAATATTTTGCAAACACACTCTCCATAAATTAATTAATAATTTAATTTTTACTTAAAATTATTGTTTCCCAACTATTTTTTTTCTAAACCTAATTATCCAACAAACACATTTTCATAGTAATCTAAGGCCAACAATCACATATACAATTTTTGTCAACCTTTATTCTACCTAACATCCACATTTACAAGTAATTGACACCTGATTTATATTTGAATGTGTAGCAACTTTATATATAGGAACAAAAAAATACAATTCTCAAGTAAACCAACAACTCAATATGCATGGTGTCGGTGCAAGCTCACGTATTAACATTAACATCAATATATTTAAGGTCCTTCAACATGAATTTGGTGGATAATCCTCTATAGTAATAGAACATTTACAAACCAACATTTCCAAATATTTTCACCAACATTTCCAAACCAGCAAAACAATGCACAACAGTACATTGTTTCTCCAAAACATACAAATAAACCAGTACAGAACATAGAAGGGAGCAAGACCATGCATTGGCAGTACAAAACATCAACTCCATGCAAATAATTTAGAGTCCATTAATACACCAGCAACTACCTTTCTAGCAGTATAAAACATCAACTCCATGATCTAACAATATAGTTCAACATCAACAATTTAATAGTAGCAGTACAAAATATACAAATAAACCAGCAGTCCATGCACTAGGAGCTTCTCCAAAAAATGGCTCACGTGCAACCATGCACCAGCAGCTCAAACAAAACCAAGTAAACCAACAACTCCATTCACTAGCAGTATCAAAAAATGGAGACATCAATGTACTCATAACACCTAGTTGCTACCCAGCCACATGTTTCTCCAAACCACAGTGGCTGGGCAGCCACTAAAATCAAAATAAAAGTAACCTCTACCCAAAGTTACACACCTCTATAAGGTGTCGATGGAGATGTAGATGTACCTCCAAAATGGGACTTCGATGCCTCAAATATTTCTCGCTGAATATTGAAGAAGTATTCTTGCTGCATGGCATTCATTCTAGCAAAATTAGTCTCATCATCTTGGCCTCAAACTTCTTCTTCTTTAGTTCAAAGGCTGCACATCTATCGCTCTCTGCCTTCTCAATAGCTGTTCTCTGCTCTACCGTGTATCTATGTCTATCCTCGGTCATTCGAGCTAAGGCCTTGTTGATCTCAGTATCATGGCCTTCCAAGGACTTCCGCTTCCTCTCCCTTTCTTTCTCAATTTTTTTACCTGGAGGTCTTTCACCAATAACCTCCACGTTCTCCTCCACAATGTCACCCGTAACTTCACTTTCAAGATCAATGTGTGTACGTTTATTGTTTGCCTTTCTCCTCGTACCAAGGGTCATGACGTGCTGTTGCCATTTTGGTTGGTGTCTCAAAAGATACCAACAGTGCTCCATTGTGAAGTTTGCCCTCTTCTCCATCTCCTTGTACATAAGCTTTGCCTTCTCAATCTACAAAGTTTATGGAATACTGTTAATTCACAAATCAGCCCTACATAATTGCATAATTAAAGGAAAAGACGTTAGTACCTTATCTTGCTCCATTGCACCACTTGGGTGCAATGATTCTACATGTGCTATAGATGCACAAAACTTATTTGTACATTTCTAAATCAAGGACCACCGATTCATCAAAGAGCCTACACAACAGTTCACTACGTTTGGTTTCTTATATTCATGATAAAACTCAGAATATCTTTCCCACATTTTAGTGGATTTTTTATTAGTACCCTTTATAGCATCAATGCTAATATTGAGCCAAGTTGAGACGAGGAGGTTATCTTTCTCTACAATGAAAGATGTTCCTCTTTGTACTTTTTTTGTAGGAGGCCTCTTTTCACCATCAATGGATGTAGCTTGGACTACAACATTAGAATGAGGCGTTGGGGCGCTATTAATTCCTTCAGTAACAGAGTGGTGAAGAATGTGTTATCATTAACAAGTGTGTCCATCCTTGAAAAAATTTAAATTTTTCAAGAGTCAGCCATGAACATACCAACTTCAGAAACTTCAATCCATAACAGACCAAAACAATGCATAAGAGACCAGAGTATGCACAACCAGATCAGATTTGTTATGAATGAGCAGCCCAGTATGCAAAACAATTCATAACAGACCATAATCAGTACAACCAAACTAGATTTGTTATGAATGAGTAGCCTAGTATACAAAACAGTTCATAACAGACCATAATCAGTACAACTAGGCTAGATTTATTACGAATGAGTAGCCCATTATGCAAAATAGTTCATAACAGAACATAACAATCTTCAGAAAATGTAAAAAAGGTCATACACATATATGAGCCAATTTTCAAAATAATTGGAGAAAAAAAAAACAATGTCACTAAATCAAGTGTCAATTCAACAAGGGTCCATTAATGTACATGACAAGGGTGCAACATTATGAAGGTAGTTGATATGAAAAATCTATCATAATACTTTACTTTTGTTAGGTGAAGATAGCTCAAATTATTTTCGGACTTTGCTGTAAAATGATCGGGTATAATGCTTTTGTAAATCTGACAAGAAAACCTGTTGTTTAGGTAGAGTTTTCTGGTCTGCACGTGAAAGAATGTTTCTTTTTTGTTCTTTTTCTCGGGTGCATGGGAAATATGTTGGTACTGAAAAGGAAATTAACAATCATTTTTGCCAAGAAAAAGAACAAAGAACTCAGAAAAAATCATGTGAACTGTGAGTAATATCACCCTTTCAACTTGCTAAGGGATCTTTCATTTTTTTAGACTATGATTGTCTTGGATTTTAAATTAATGGGTATTTGAGAGAATGCACAAGCCATACTATTGGCAGCAAGTTATACTCACGCTTGGGGAGATTAAAGTTCATGGTTACAATAAAATAGGCTGAGCTTTTGATTATAGGTGAATCAAAAGACCACTTTTTTTTTTCTTTGCACAAAAGCCCTGTTATACTTCAACTATGAATATAAAACATATGCCTATTACTCAATATTACTCCATCTCGTGATCAAAAGAGTTTAGGTAACGAAAATCCAACTTAACCACAGAATGTAATGCCCATGTTGTAACCACAATAATGATACATATAACCTTCCCAAAAGAAACAATGCTTGATCATAACTTCACACTCTTTTGTCTTAATTTGCCTAACCCCAAATTGTCTATGGTCGTGTTTTTATTCTCTTTCAAAACCTAACCTGGAAAAGGGAAAAAAACCAACCAAACCGAAAATCCAAAGAAGAAAAAACAAAAGATTGCAAACAAATGGTATATGGACTCTGCAATAGGCATACTCCACACTCACATTCAAACCACATAAAAATCATGAATATGCTTTCCCAACCCAACATACATTCAAACCAACAAAAATAAGCTACGTTCAAAACCAATATTTGAAGGAAAAAAATTTCAAAACATTTACCCTTGTGAAGCCAATAATCGTCAAGGGTCCCTCTGTGTTGATCTTGGCAGTCTAGGGTAAAATTGTTTGACTAAATCTTCACTCTAGATACTCCAAGGAAGTTGATCCAAAGGTTTCTCTACAAATGGAAATGAACGAAAATGGGAGGGAGGGAAAGGAAATGGAAGGGAGACGATGGAAATAGAAGCCGGCGAAACAAAAGCAAGAAAATGGAGCTGTCGGCGTAGAGAAGAAGAAGAGAGCTTCGGCGTAGAGTGGAGATGGAGAGCTTCGGCGGAGAAATGAAAGAAAGAGAGAAATGAAAATAAAGAAAGAAAAGGTGGAGCAGATCGAGGGAGAAGAAAGAGACGTTGGGCAGCGGAAATAATAAAATAAGTGTTTGGTCTCGCTATAGTCGCTGGCCAAATTTGGAAGGGGAGATAGAATAACTGTAGCTCAAAGCTTCAACCAATGAGCTTTAGCGAGTTCAATGCAGATGGAAATGAACGATTCTAGCTAAAGTTTGATGTGCCATTGGCATTTGACTAGGCCAATGCATGTGCTCTTATGCAGGTATTTTCAATGCCAAGGCCTAAGTTTTGCAAAAATTGAAATTTCTTAGGCTTTGAATCACAAATTCACAGTCTTGACCGTTGATGATACCTGTTGACAAAATTCTCATCGACTTATTTGGGAATACGTATCATTTCAAAATTCTCTTCTCATCCCATCTCATTTCAAACTCACTAGTCTTTTTTTCTTTTTTTTTCCTAATCAAGCTTGATATATTATAAATAAGAATGAGAAGAAGTACAAAGTTCAAGGGGAATCAAAAAGAAATTAACAAAAAGAATTATCTATGGGTATGCTTCCAAAGACAAGATTGGTTGCTGCCCATTGCGCTATAGAGTGTGCACATCGATTTGTAGTTCGATGTATTTTGGCCAATTCCCAATGTTCGTGAAGAGTGAATAAGTGTTGGATGTCACTTATGATGAGATTTATTTGCCAATTTGGTGAAGAAGAGGAGTTTTCTACAGTTGAGATTACCTGTTGGGAGTCACCTTCAAAGATTACCCAGAGGTGATGGGATGCGGCAGCCATTTTGTAGCAATGAGAGTTGCCGATGCTTAAGCCACAAGAGGATTCTTTGAAGTGATTTTTTCAGTCTTTATTTTTAAGACATTACCAGAGTGGTCTCTGCATACTAAAAAAATAGTAGAAAAAATATCTCTGACTGCAGCATCAAAAGAGTAGCTTAACAAGTTTCTGGGTGGTGGTTGCCATTTTTCAAACTTCTTTTTGCACTTTCCATTCCAAGCTTCTTGATAGTTGAGGTATATTCGACTTAGTTGAGTTTTGGTTGCCTCCATTGAGAAAATGAGTTGATTATGCCCAATGTCATTTCGTTGCTTCCAGATGAAGTCCAAAGTTATGACTGCAAAGACTTGAAAATGGTGAATCTCTATGTCTTGAAGGCCTAATTCGTCCTTTGGATGGATAATCATTCTAATCCAATCTGTAATTGAGTGAATCGGCAAATTTCCTAGATTTAGGGGCCATGAGCTTTGACTCCATAGTATTCTCACAATAGGGCATTTGACAAAAAGATGAAGTGATGATTCCTCCGCTTGATTCCATGGTAGACATTCGTCTGAAAGTGATTTTGAGATAACTTCGTTCACTCTGGTCTTTGTTGGGAGAATGTTTCAATGCAACTTCCATATTAATAATTTGTGTCTCTCATGGATTTTCAACTTCCAAATTGACTTGAGGAGGTTTTGGTTTTGGGCTGTATTTTGTTGGATCTTTGATTATCCGTTGATTGCCACTTGATAGGCTGATTTTACTGTGAATTTTCCATTCTTGGATGGGGCCCAGATCATTTTGTCTTGAATTTGAGAGAAGATCGGGATGTAGATTTTCTGGATTTCGTTGATGCTTTCTTGCTCAAATAGATTCTGCATTTTTTCTAAATCCCATTGTCTTGGGCTACCTGTGATGATATCTGAGACTTTCGTTTTTGGATGTGCTTGATCCATACCTTGCAGTGGTTTTGGTTTAAAGTTTTTCGCTGTTGGTATCCAGGGAGCTTCCCATATATTAGTCGTGATATCATTGTTGATTTGAAAGCATCTCCCTTTTTTGAGTGTTCCTCTTGTTTGTAGAATACATTTCCAAAAATAAGAGTTTGATTGCTTTTGTGTTGCTTGCAAAAAGTCTGAATTTCTAAGATATTTTGCTACTAGTATATTATACCAAAGACCATTCTTACTTTCACTCATTTCCCATCCTCTTTTTGTGAGTAGTGCTTTGTTCATATCAGTTATTTGCCTTATGCCAAGACCCTCGAATATTTTTGGTTGGCATATGGATTTCCAAGATTTGAGGGTAAAATTATGAGGCTTGTCTCTTCGGAAACCCCACCAGAAATTTTTGAAGTTCGTATCTAAGATCTTGCACATAGTTTTAGGAAGCTAAAAAGTTGACATAACATAAGTGGGAATAGTACTGGCTACAATTCTAATCAGCATTATTCGGCCCGCTTGTAAAAGTAGTTTTAATTTCCATTCTTCTAATTTTTTCTCCACTTTGCTTAGTAGTTCCTGAAAATTTTCTTTCTTTTTTCTGCCAAAAGACTTCGGAAGACCCAGATATTTTATTTTTTTCGAGGAGATTTTATAAGGAAGCCGATGATGGATTTCTAATTTAACGACTGGGTTCACGTTCCTCGTGATAAAGATGGTAGATTATTGCATGTTGATCTTTTGCACTGACCACTATTGGAATGTTTCTAAGCTTTCAGAGATTACTTGGGCACTGTCTATTGTAACTTTGGCAAAAATAATCGTGTCATATGCAAATAGAAGGTGTGAGACTGGCGGGTTGTGCCTACTGATTTTTATCCCTTCCAAGTTTCCTCTTGCTTCCTCTTTTAATAGAATCCTAGATAGCACTTCTGTTACTAAAATAAAAAGGAAATGGGAGATTAGATCTCCTTGCCTTAATCTCCTTTGTGCTTTGAAGAAACCACATGGCTTACCATTGATGAGAATAGAAAAGGTAGTTGTGGTAATGCATTCTTTAATCAGGTTTATCCAGCCTGAGTTATATCCCACTAACTTCATTACCAAGAATAAGAAATCCCATTCAACCATATCGAAAGTTTTTTCCAAATCTAATTTTATTGCCATCTGACCTTTTTTTCATTTTTTTTTTTGAGGTGATGGGTTAGTTCATGCGCAATTATGGTGTTCTCCTTTATATTGCGACCTGGGACAAAAGCTATTTGAAGCGGAGATATAATGGCATCTAATGTTGCTTTAAAGTGGTTGGCCATTATTTTGGTAATGATTTTATAGATGACATTTGTGAGACTAATTGGGTGATAATGGCTCAGGTTGTTCGAATTTTGAATTTTTGGGATAAGAGCTAGATTGGTATGGTTAATTTGCTTTAACAGTTTGCCACTCCTGAAGAAATTCTGCACTGCTTCTAACACTTCCTTTTTGATAATGTTCCAATAATGCCTGAAGAAGAGCGTTGTCATACCATCCAGGCCAGGTGCTTTGTGGTTTGGAATTTGTTTTAGAGCACCAAAAATTTTCATTTCATTTGGCATTGCTAAGAGGTTCACATTTTCTTGGTCTATGATTTGCTTCTCAAATAAGTTTTCTAAATTTTCTGGGAAGCTTGGATTTGATGAAGTATATATAGACTGAAAATGATTAATGAAAGCATTTTCAATAATAGTTTGATCCATAAACCAATTACCTGGATTCAGCTTGATGGTGTCTATTGAGTTTCTTCTTCTTCTAATTGTTATTGATAAGTGGAAGAATTTGGTGTTGAGGTCTATTGAGTTGAGCCATGCTATCCTTGACTTTTGACGCCATAATGATTCCTCATATTCTCTCTGCTTGTGGAGGTTGTGTTGTAGATATTTTTATCTTTCCTAGATAAATTCGCTCATTAGTTTGCTCTGGACTTCTAGTAGTTCTGTTTTCAAGTTTTGGATATTGTTTTGGATTCGTCCGAAGTAGTTTTTGTTCCAGAGTTTAAGAGCTTTTTTTGTTGCTTGAATTTTCCTGCAAAGAAGCTCCAGGCTTCTCGAATGATATTCTGACTGAGTGGTTCATGGATCCAAAATTATTCAAATTTGAACGAGAAAGTTGGTTTTAGATTTTTGGATTTTTGTAGCAATAACGGATGATGATCTGAAGCTAACGACGCCATATGTTGCAGCGAAGCATCAGGAAACAGTAGTCACCATTCTTAGTTTGTAATCTCTCTATCCAATCTTTTTCTAATGAGTGCCATTTCACTTCTATTATTTGTCCATGTGTATTTGGGGCTCCAGTATCCAATATCTATGAAATCATGATTATACATTATAGCTTTGAGGACTCACTAGTCGCTATCATACAATTTGAAGCAAAATTGATACTTTTTCCTTTTTGAAAATTAAGAAGGAACTTAGTTGGGCACAAAAACCACCATATTAGTAGGCCCAACAAAGGGCCCAAAGTATATTGAAGCCCATCTCAATAAGAGAAGGAAGAGACAAAATGAGTAAAGAGAACCTACTATCTTGAAGCCGTTAGCTCATAGCTGCAAGTTGATTTAAGGAAACGATATACAACAAAGAGATAAAAGATAAGACGAAGAAGGTGGTGTTCGCAAATGTTCCATTTAATTAGGGCTGGGCAAACGGGTTCCAACCCAAGAACCCGGGTACACCCGGACCAGAACCCGGGTCTCAAACCCGGTTCGGAACCCGGTTGTACCCGGGTTTTTATAAACCCGGATTCCGGGTTGAACCCGGATTTATTTATTTATTTATTTATTTTAAACCTGGTTAAGGGAGCAGTGAGAATGCCTTAAAAATGAAAAATTAGGAAGTTAAATCCTACTTCCCATCACCTGTAAGAAAAAAGAACTTGTGCTTAAATCAAGTAGTGTATATGCATACATATTAAAGGGGTAAATTTTAAACCCCCCTTCTCAGAAAAAAAAAGGGAAAAAAGAAAAAAAGACATCTAAAACTATCAGAATTTCCGGGCAAACGTCCAGAAGGCCAGCGGATCTTCTTCCTCATCTGAAGTATCCAGCAAGCGGTGATCATCCATCAAGATATCAAGACCTATATTAATGAAAATATGAAATTCAAAGCATGAAAGTTAACTATGGATACAAGATAAGAGTATTGATACTTGAAAAAAGGAACATAAAACCCAATAATACTAGGTAAAACATGTGCCCCGTGGGGGCTCTGAGACATGGGAACCAGTAGAAGAGAAGTTGAAAACATTCAACTTTGTAGCTCTGAACTTATATCCGGTAAATAAAGGAGAATTCTTATACATGTCTTGAAATGAATAACGCAAGACTCAGATCCACTTGTGTTCAACATGACAAAAGCCATTTCCTCTTTACACATACTTTTTAGTAGTAATAGATGATCAGTTGATTAATACCAATAACTAGATGAAGCACATTGCAATGTAGAGAAAACTGAAGGTATTTACACTAATTAAATTGACGTATTGAGCACTTGTCATGAGCATCCTCACCTTTTCTTTGCTTCCGGCACTACCAACAACATAGCAGCCCAAAAGCTTTGCAAACTGCCCAACCAGCTGACCAACTGCACCAGAAGCTGCTGAAATGAAGACATACTCTCCTTTCTTGGGAGAGCAAACCTCATAAAATCCAACATAAGTGTTGTTTTTTTTGTTGCTTCCGCTATTATTTGCTTCAACTTAGCCTTTGTTTATTCGGTCTATTCCCAACAAATGGAACTTTTTTTACTTGGAGGCTACACGATTAAAAGATATATTTTTCTTTGAGAGGGAGGGGCGCTGCACAGTCTAGGGGTGGGCAAACGGGTACCGGACCGGGTATCCGGGTATACCCGGCCCGGAACCCGGATTCCAAATCCGGACCGGGTTCCGGCCCGGATATACCCGGGTCATAACCCGGGTTGGAACCCGGATTGATCCGGGTTTTTACAACCCGGAATCCGGGTTCCGGCCTAAACCCGGGTTTTTTTTTTTTTTTTTTTTTTTTTTTTTAACAAAGCCTATATTTATTAAATTAATTTTCAAGAAAAAAATAATGCTGAAAGCCTATTTTATATTACATTTTTTTCAAGAAAACATATCAAAATTACATATTCAAGAAAAAATAATGCTGAAATTGAAAAACTAATCTATATTCATTTATATTGACTATTGAAAAAATTACATAATCCACTATTGAATGTAGATTTTTTTTCCCAACAACTGGAAGTGATTTCACCAAATTTTTTATGCCTGCTGAATGTCACAGATTCCTACATGAACACAAATCATTATATTAATATAAACATACATACACCTACACTTGCAAACACAAAAAGTCAAGAGTCATGTAATTTTGTTATGGGAGAAAGATCTGGACTGCTAGTATAGTTACAAAATCTAATGTTCTTTAACTATAACTTGACTCTGGTTCTCTATTTTCTTCCCGTCCTAACAATGGTTTTTATAATTTTAAGGCTTCTAAGAAAACTTAATTTTGTTCTTTAACTATAACTTGACTCTGGTTCTCTATTTTCTTCCCGTCCTAACAATGGTTTTTATAATTTTAAGGCTTCTAAGAAAACTTAATTTTGTAAACTAAAAAGATTATGCAGAGCTTGGAGAGCGCAATGAGAAGAGGAGCTAAAATATATGCCTAGTATTTAGGAGGTGCTACATGCGATGCTTATCACATAACTGATCCTAGATTAGATGGCCTTGCAGTTTCATATTGCATAACAAAGAGTTTAGAAGATGCTGGAATTTCCCCTGAAGAGGTAAAACTAGTCATTGATCTCAAGGCTAAACTTGCCATCATATTTATCTGGAGAGACAGACACCATTTTCAAAACAATTGCTTTACCTTGCAAGTATACTCTGATCTTTGAGTATCAAAACAATTGCTCCAACTTCCATTACTTTGTCAAGGCCATGAAGAACCCTACTAGTCAATAATCACATGCCTAGGCATCCAACAATAATACCCTGCTTTTGCTTCGAGGATCTGTGTACATGAATGCAAACCTAAAAAACATCTTTTGATGCCTCATGATGTCTTTCACTCTATTATTGTAACTATTTATAGTATTATAGTCGGTTTATCAGGCTATATCAAATCCACTTTTGAGATTTTTTTCTTGTGAAAGATAGGTGGAGATCAAGTTATTGGTCTCATATTCTTTTTGCTATTTTTTTTCCTTAGGTTGTACTAGCTGGTTTGGGATGAATGTCAAAACCTCAATCCTGTTATCTCTTGAATCCTATAACTGTTTTATGCATTTATAATATTGCTTGCTTAGGTAAAAAAAAAAAAAAAACTAACTACAAGGATATGTCGTGGGTCAATCTGTCTCTGTGCTTGATTATGGTGATACCTCAAATGGTCAACTACAATATTACAGTCATGAGATGGTGCTCATTCAATGTGTCAGATCTGAAGATCATATCCTGAGGCAATTGAACAGGGTAGTATTTATATGTAGCTTTGAATTTTTCTTTCATAGTCAAAATGGATGATTTTTTTTTTTTGGGTTCTGTGATTAGAGATAAGGACACGTTTAGAGCATTCAAAGATGACAAGTGGTACTCACTCGATCGGCCACACTTTTTTCTCTAATATGCATGCAGCACTTGATGATGCATGCACATAGATCATGCAGAGCCAAAAGAAAAAACATGTAAAAACAAATGTGTATGCATGAGGAGTCTAGCCAAACATGCTCGCTACCTATATGTATACAAAACAAAGGGCAATGGACACTGTTGACAGATTGTTGGAGACAGGGAGCAATCTTCATGGGTTTGCATTCCATCTTCATTTGTAGTCTTAAGATTTAGTGAATCTTTTGGGTCTTCAGGTTGGGTCTTCAGGGAATTTGTACCAAACTCATCAATATATAATGAATTTTACACTCCATACCCGTGTAAAATTTTACACTCCATAACTTGTATTAAAGAGAGATATCATCGATTCATCCTCACAACATCTTCTAATATGACACGATTGAGTATTATGAATTTGCATTCAGGCACCCATTAGTATGTGGATCGAACATTACCAAGCTTGCCAAGCCAACCCAATATACAAACTAAAAACTAAGTTAAAAAACCAACCCTTGCGGCATCTCACTTAATCACTAACTAATATAAAACCAAAAGCTGTTTCTCAGAGTTGTAAAACATAAACACCCAAATATAGAAGACCCAAACAACGGATGAGGAGGAAAAAAAAACATAAATACCCAAATCAAAAACTAACAAATCACACCCAAAAACAGAAACCACACCAAAAAAACCCACTAAACAAACCACACCATAAACTAAAGTACACCAAAAAACCCACTAAACAAACCGCACTCAAAAAACCCACTAAACAAATCAAAAACTAACCTAGGAATGGATGACTGCGACGGCGACGAAGGGATGACGGCGACGGCGATGAAGGGTTTCTGGGGTAATCGGATTCGTTGAGAGAGAGAGAGAGAGAGAGAGAGAATCAGATCTAGGGGGAGGGCGGCGGGACTCGGAAGAAAAAATATTTACCCATGGCCAAAATGACGCCGTTTTGGCCTGGGTTTAGGTTTAAAAAAAACCCGGGTACCCGGCCCGGGAACACCCGGGTTTTAAAAACCGGTCACCGGACCGGGTTTTTTCAGGACCGGGCCGGAAAAAAATCCGGCCCGTTTGCTCACCCCTAAATATGGGAATTATAGTTGATGATCCCTGCATCTATCATGTGTTTTGGTGTCAACTGAACAATTATACTAATAAAAGTTTTACAGGACATTCATATGACATGAACAATGATATTAATGATCCGGGCATGGAAACCATTGAATTGCGTGACGAGTTGAGTCTCGATAAAAGCTGTGTCATCGTAGAGCCTAGTGAACTTTATACTCTCTCTCGCCGAACACACAAGCTCAGATCATTCCGGGTACTCTCTTCTCTCGTCTTATTTTTTTCTTTTTTTAAAATTTCATCATGAAAGTTCGGAGCGGATTCTTTTTTTTTTCTTTCTGAC
>QGSO01000171.1:588434-611496 GCA_011037825.1 Carya cathayensis
AACCCGGGTTTTTTTTTTTTTTTTTTTTTTTTTTTTTAACAAAGCCTATATTTATTAAATTAATTTTCAAGAAAAAAATAATGCTGAAAGCCTATTTTATATTACATTTTTTTCAAGAAAACATATCAAAATTACATATTCAAGAAAAAATAATGCTGAAATTGAAAAACTAATCTATATTCATTTATATTGACTATTGAAAAAATTACATAATCCACTATTGAATGTAGATTTTTTTTCCCAACAACTGGAAGTGATTTCACCAAATTTTTTATGCCTGCTGAATGTCACAGATTCCTACATGAACACAAATCATTATATTAATATAAACATACATACACCTACACTTGCAAACACAAAAAGTCAAGAGTCATGTAATTTTGTTATGGGAGAAAGATCTGGACTGCTAGTATAGTTACAAAATCTAATGTTCTTTAACTATAACTTGACTCTGGTTCTCTATTTTCTTCCCGTCCTAACAATGGTTTTTATAATTTTAAGGCTTCTAAGAAAACTTAATTTTGTTCTTTAACTATAACTTGACTCTGGTTCTCTATTTTCTTCCCGTCCTAACAATGGTTTTTATAATTTTAAGGCTTCTAAGAAAACTTAATTTTGTAAACTAAAAAGATTATGCAGAGCTTGGAGAGCGCAATGAGAAGAGGAGCTAAAATATATGCCTAGTATTTAGGAGGTGCTACATGCGATGCTTATCACATAACTGATCCTAGATTAGATGGCCTTGCAGTTTCATATTGCATAACAAAGAGTTTAGAAGATGCTGGAATTTCCCCTGAAGAGGTAAAACTAGTCATTGATCTCAAGGCTAAACTTGCCATCATATTTATCTGGAGAGACAGACACCATTTTCAAAACAATTGCTTTACCTTGCAAGTATACTCTGATCTTTGAGTATCAAAACAATTGCTCCAACTTCCATTACTTTGTCAAGGCCATGAAGAACCCTACTAGTCAATAATCACATGCCTAGGCATCCAACAATAATACCCTGCTTTTGCTTCGAGGATCTGTGTACATGAATGCAAACCTAAAAAACATCTTTTGATGCCTCATGATGTCTTTCACTCTATTATTGTAACTATTTATAGTATTATAGTCGGTTTATCAGGCTATATCAAATCCACTTTTGAGATTTTTTTCTTGTGAAAGATAGGTGGAGATCAAGTTATTGGTCTCATATTCTTTTTGCTATTTTTTTTCCTTAGGTTGTACTAGCTGGTTTGGGATGAATGTCAAAACCTCAATCCTGTTATCTCTTGAATCCTATAACTGTTTTATGCATTTATAATATTGCTTGCTTAGGGAAAAAAAAAAAAAAAACTAACTACAAGGATATGTCGTGGGTCAATCTGTCTCTGTGCTTGATTATGGTGATACCTCAAATGGTCAACTACAATATTACAGTCATGAGATGGTGCTCATTCAATGTGTCAGATCTGAAGATCATATCCTGAGGCAATTGAACAGGGTAGTATTTATATGTAGCTTTGAATTTTTCTTTCATAGTCAAAATGGATGATTTTTTTTTTTTGGGTTCTGTGATTAGAGATAAGGACACGTTTAGAGCATTCAAAGATGACAAGTGGTACTCACTCGATCGGCCACACTTTTTTCTCTAATATGCATGCAGCACTTGATGATGCATGCACATAGATCATGCAGAGCCAAAAGAAAAAACATGTAAAAACAAATGTGTATGCATGAGGAGTCTAGCCAAACATGCTCGCTACCTATATGTATACAAAACAAAGGGCAATGGACACTGTTGACAGATTGTTGGAGACAGGGAGCAATCTTCATGGGTTTGCATTCCATCTTCATTTGTAGTCTTAAGATTTAGTGAATCTTTTGGGTCTTCAGGTTGGGTCTTCAGGGAATTTGTACCAAACTCATCAATATATAATGAATTTTACACTCCATACCCGTGTAAAATTTTACACTCCATAACTTGTATTAAAGAGAGATATCATCGATTCATCCTCACAACATCTTCTAATATGACACGATTGAGTATTATGAATTTGC
This sequence comes from Carya cathayensis, assembly GCA_011037825.1. Lineage (NCBI taxonomy): Eukaryota > Viridiplantae > Streptophyta > Magnoliopsida > Fagales > Juglandaceae > Carya > Carya cathayensis. The sequence goes on from QGSO01000171.1 coordinate 590,481, forward strand.
ATTCAGGCACCCATTAGTATGTGGATCGAACATTACCAAGCTTGCCAAGCCAACCCAATATACAAACTAAAAACTAAGTTAAAAAACCAACCCTTGCGGCATCTCACTTAATCACTAACTAATATAAAACCAAAAGCTGTTTCTCAGAGTAGTAAAACATAAACACCCAAATATAGAAGACCCAAACAACGGATTAGGAGGAAAAAAAAAACACAAATACCCAAATCAAAAACTAACAAATCACACCCAAAAACAGAAACCACACCAAAAAAACCCACTAAACAAACCGCACCATAAACTAAAGTACACCAAAAAACCCACTAAACAAACCGCACCCAAAAAACCCACTAAACAAATCAAAAACTAACCTAGGAATGGATGACTGCGACGGCCACGAAGGGATGACGGCGACGGCGACGAAGGGTTTCTGGGGTAATCGGATTCGTTGAGAGAGAGAGAGAGAGAGAGAGAGAATCAGATCTGGGGGAGGGGGCGGCGGGAGAAAACATATTAACCCATGGCCAAAACGACGCCGTTTTGGCCTGGGTTTAGGTTTAAAAAAAAAACCGGGTACCGGGTTTTAAATCCAGTACCCGGCCCAGAAACACCCGGGTTTTAAAAACCGGTCACTGGACCGGGTTTTTTCCGGACCGGTGACAGTAACCGGAACCCGGTTTTCCGGGTTCCGGACCGGGCCGGAAAAAAAATCCGGCCCGTTTGCCCACCCCTACTACACACTTAATTTCTTCTAGGGAGCATATTTGAAGCCGCAAAAGGATTTTTCCTCTCTAGCATTCATTTACACCGCAACACTATTCTTTTTTTTTTTGGGCACTCACTCATACTGCAGCATTGTTGAAGAACTCCTTGAGGGGTCCAATTGTTGCTATAGTCTAGCCTCCTCCACTGCCTTCAATCTCCATTTCCATTCAATTGGCTTGCTCTTTTCATTCTCTACTTTTTATTTAATTTCAATTTAAAGTTTATAGAATATTTTTGAGATTTTTGGCTTAGAAGTTTGGGCAATTTATTTGCTATTTGTTTACTTCATCTTATTTAATTTTCTCGCTTCTTTAAACTTTCATTTAACAGTGATTACAATTGCTATTGATTAATTTTGAGAATTTGTGATTTGAATACAAGGATGAACTCTATAAATTTTGGGGTTTTTCAATTTTCAGTTCGTATTTTGTCAATTACTTTCTAATCTAGTTTAATTCTTAGCTTAGTTTTATTAATTTCTTAGTTCCATTGCTTATTAGACTGATTAAAGTTTAATTATGACTTAAATAATTTCAGTTTTATTGTTTAATTTTTAGATTAATTAAGATCGTTCAATTTAGTTGATTATTTGACTGCTAATTTCAATTTGTTAGTCTTTTAAATTTCATTTCGACACTCAAAAATCTAAAAATATGAATCTAGTTCATGACTAGTGTCCTTTTTCATTCTTGTTGCACTTTTCCATACATTGCACATACCATAATTTTTATTTTCTCTTTATGAATATTTTCACAATTTTCAACAATTTTGATTTTAAGTAACTTTCCTTGAGGAGACGATTTAGGAATTTATTCCTAATTATTACGCGACATCCTCCTACATTTGGTAAGTTAATTTCGTGGGTCAAGCCCCCTTCCGGCTGGGTAAAGCTTAATTGTGATGGTAGTTGTCAAGGAAATCCCAGAAATTCTGTTGGTGGAGGAATTGTTCGAGATTGTTGGGGCAAGGCAATAGCTGCCTTTTCTAGCTATTTAGGGCATGGTACGAATAATAGTGCGGAATTAAAAGCAATTTTGGAGGGACTTCGTTTGTGCAAATGACTTCAATATTTGAAGGTAATAATCGAACGTGATTCACACATTGTCGTGGAGTGGCTTCATAAAGGTTCTTGCTCCTTATGGTATCTTTGGGATTTTTTGGAGGATTTATTGGTAGAGATGGAAGGGATGGAATTCAGGGTACTTCATCTATATTGGGAAGGGAATAGTGTGGCTGACTTTCTTGCTCGAGAGGGAGAGATGGGGAAGACCGTGATTTACGAAGAGAGTAATAATCTACCCTTGTATCTTAAGGGAATTATTCAGTTGGATAGGCGGGGATTACCATCGTTCTATAAATAGTCTTGTGTAGAGAGGTTTTCTTTTGTTTTTTGTGATGTTTTTAAGGAGTGGTTCGTTGGTTTTGTTTGGTTTTTTGGGTGTTTTTGTTTGGTATTCCTCCGCTAGAAGAATAAATTTGGGTTGGGACCACGCGGCGAGTGGTTGCCGGCTATTTTGAAAAAAAAAAAGTTGTTTTGTTGTAGAAGCTGCTGGAAAAGGGGGAGGACTAGTGCTATTATGGGACTCAAGTGTGGAACTTGAAATTGTTAACTTTTCACAACGACATATAAATGCATGGGTGGGAGGAGAAGGGGAGAGTAGATGGCTCCTGACCTGTTTTTATGGACCACCTGAAACTGTAAAAAGAAAGAAAAACGCTATGTACAACTGCGAGATGGCCCCAGCACAGCCTCGTGTCCTACATGGCATAAAATACATAACGACGTCGTTTTATTTTGAGATAAGATTCCTTTGCCTTTTCTTTTCTTGTCATTTCTTTCGATCATCTTCTTTATCTCTTCTTCCCTTCGATTTCCCTCTGCGTTCTCATCCCATCAAGACCTCGAGAAGTAGAAACAATTTCCCTTTGGTTTTGGTGTCCCTTTGTGTTCTCTCTTTTTCATGAAATCTATGAAGCCACTTTGTGTTCTCTCTTCTCCACAAAGATCCATCCCCATCGTCCTCCCTCTCCCCCAAACCTCCATTCCCGTTGTCTTCACCTACGTACCAGAGCCTACAAACCCACACCAACCTGCAGTTATCCACAAAAAATGAAGACAAGCTCGAAGCTTGGCAGAAGAACCTTGAGAAAAACAGAGGAAAGTAGAGGAAATTCTGTTTGGTTGCCAAGAAAACGGAAGAAAATCTAAGAATAGTCCATGACAGCTTGTTTGGTTGCCGAGAAAATAGAAGAAAATCACGCAATAGTATGCAATAGTCCGTAACAGCCTATTTGGTTGCTGAGAAAATAGAGAAAAATCACACTTGGGTTTGATGACAAACAGAAAGAAAAAAAAAATAAGACCCATAAAAAAAAATTGCATTTAGGGCATAGCAGACTCTCTGTTCATTTCACAACAAGTTTTAGAAACCAGAAGATGGGTGATTTGGTGGGGAGGAGTTGATGGTAGGTGAAGAGAACGATGAAGATGGTAGGTTTTGAAGTTGGGTGATGAGACGAAGAAGGGGAGAAGATGAAGTGGGTGGCTCGGTTCATTTTGTTGTTCAAATTAAACGACATCGTCTAGAGTCTCTCACTTTGTTGCATCCCAGGTAGGAATGCAGGAGCTATGAACTGAGTGGGCAGGAGAGTCTTATTTTGTTGTGCCACATAGGAGCCGAGGCCGCGGCAGGGATGCAGGCCGGTTGTCCCTAGCATTTCTGAAAAAGAAAAGAGGCTTGGATGATGTTAAAAGCAATGAAACCGAGAGGCAATGAGAGGTGGCTTATAGTGGGAGATTTCAATGAAATCTTAACTAATGATGAGAAGTGGGGAGGGAAGGCTAGACCCTAGAGTCAAATGGAATTGTTTAGAGAAGTAATGAGTGAGGGAAACCTAAATGATTTGGGTTGGAAGGGTGACAAGTATACATGGAGTAATTCCCATACTGATGCAACCTTTACAAAAGAAAGGTTAGATAAAGTAGTGGCAAATCCTCAATGGAGGGACATTTTTTCTGAGGTTTGGGTGCAGGTAATGGTGGCCAGAACTTCTGACCATAAACCTTTATTAGTCCATCTAAACACGCAGAATCATGGGGATGATCCACAACTAAAACAAAATAGAAGGGGCTTTAAATATGAGGCCAATTGGGCTTTAGATGAGGATTGTGGAGGGGTTCTGAGTGAAGTTTGGAGGAGGAATGAGAATGAGTCTAAAAGCATTATAGGTCTACTGAATAATAGTAAAAGTGCCTGTGGATCTGGAGTAAGAATATGAGACAGAGGGATAAACAAGAAATGGAAGAAAAGACTAAGCTTTTAAAAGCTTTACAAGTAGAGGAATGCAGTAGTAATGTGGAGGAACTCAGAAAGGCAACTTCATAAATGAATGTATTGTTTGAAAAAGAAGATCTCAGGTGGAAGCAACGAGTTAAAAGGAATTGGTACAAACATGGAGATAGAAATACCAAGTATTTCCATGCATGTGCTAATCAAAGAAGGAAAAGAAATTGTATTAAAGAAATGGAGGATGAAAACAGTAGAATGGTTAATGGTTCTAAGGAGGTGGAGGTAGTTTTCAAAAGGTTCTTTGGAATTTTGTTTCAATCTACAAAGCCAAGAGTAGCTGCGATAGACAAGTGTTTACTAGGCATGGATAGTAGGGTCACAACTGAGATGAATGAAAGGTTGTCAAAGAGCTTCACAGAAGTGGAAGTGGCAGAGGCAGTGAAGCAAATGGCTCCATTAAAGGCCCCAGGACCAGATGGTTTTGGGCCTTGCTTTTATCAAAACCATTGGGGCATTGTGTCAAAAGAGGTGAGCAAAGTTGCATTGGAAATCCTAAATGGTAGTCCCATTGACCCAAACCTCAATTATACTTAACATAGTACTGATCCCGAAAACAAAATCACCCATAAAAGTAACAAAGTATAGGCCCATAAGTTTATGTAATGTCATGTACAAAATTGTCTCAAAAGCCATCACTAACAGATTCAAGCATGTTTTAGCTGAGATAATGTCCCCCACTCAAAGCGCATTCTTGCCAGGTAGATTGATAAATGATAACATCATGGTGGCATATGAGTTGTTGCATTCAATGAGGAAGAGGAAAAGGGGGAAAGTGGGGAGTATGGCTATGAAACTAGACGTGTCTAAGGCTTATGATCAAGTAGAGTGGGCTTTCCTAGAGGCAATGCTGAGAAAACTGGGGTTCTGTGCAAAGTGGGTGGAGCTAGTGATGAAATATGTAAAAACTGTCTCCTATTCTATGTTGATAAATGGGTTGCCTAGATGCAAATTTTGGCCTCAAAGGGGGTTGAGACAAGGTGACCCTTTGTCACCCTATTTGTTCTTAGTCTGTGCTAAAGGGTTAAGTAGCTTGCTTGATTACTATGAAAAGAAGGAGTTCACTAAAGGGGTTCAAGTTGTTCGTAGGGAAACTAGCATAAATCATTTGCTCTTTGTGAATGATTGTATCTTATTTGGAAGAGCAAAAATTGAGGAATGGAGGAAGATTCAAGAAGTTCTATAGGTTTATGAAAAAGCATTAGGGAAATTCCTCAATAAGGAAAAAACATATGTGTTTTCAGTAGTAATACCAAGTTTGCAGATAGGCAAGCCATTCAAGAAGCTGGACAATCTTTTGTGTGTGGAACGTTTGAGAAGTACTTGGGCCTTCCTGCTATGGTAGGGAGGTCAAAGTTCAATATATTTAGAAGCATTAAAGAGAAGATTCGGAAAAAAATGCTCAGCTGGAAGAACAACTTCTTGTCTCAGGCTGGGAAAGAAGTCCTAATCAAGGCTCTCCTTCAATCCATTCCCACTTACACTATGGGAGTGTTTAGATTACCCAACAGATTATATAAGGAGATAAATGTGTTGTTTTCAAAATTCTGGTGGAGGAAGCAGAATGAAGGGAGGGGAATGGTTTGGAGGAAATGAGAGAGGATGAGTGTGCAGAAAGGAAATGGTGGAATGGGGTTTAGAGATATAGAGAGCTTTAATACAACCCTTCTTGGAAAACAAGGGTGGAGATTGATCAAATATCCATCCTCTTTGGCAGCAGTGATGTTTAGAGAGAAATATTTCAGGAATGGGAGTTTCTTGGAGGCAAAACTGGGAGCTCAGCCATCTTTAGTTTGGAGGAGCATTGGGTATGCTACGGACCTTTAGAAAGAAGGATTGAGATGGAGAGTGGGGGATGGGAAGGAAATTAAAATTTGGAGGTCCAAATGGCTTCCTTGACCAATATCTTATGTTGTCCAATCCCCAGTGAACCAGATGTTGAAAGATTCTAAAGTAGAAGAACTGATTTTTGATTAGAAAGGGGAGTGGGATGAATTAAAAATTCAAACCCTATTTGCAGAAGATGAAGCTGAGTTAATTCTTAGCATACCTCTGAGTAGAGGCAACACAAAGGATAAGTTGATATGGGGTCCCTCTAAAAAGGGAGTGTTTTCTGTTCGTAGTACATATTTCTTGGACCTAGAAATAAGAGAGAGAAGTAAAGGTGAAGGATCTTTAGAGAAGAAGACAGATGAAAGGTGGAGAAGCTTTTGGGAACTTGAGGTACCAAATGTTGCAAAACTGTTTCTTTAGAAAGTTGCAAGCAACCTGTTGCCAACAAAAGAAAATTTGCATAAAAGGAAGGTGACAGAGGATAAGTGATGCCCTATATGTGAAGCAGAAGTGGAGTCCTTAATGCATGTGTTGTGGGAGTGCCCTGCAGCAAATGATAAATGGGGCAATGATGAAAGTTGTGTCAAGAAATGGGATAGATCTGAGAAGGATTTCATGAGTATGTGGGAAAAGCTTATGAACAGATTTCCTAAGAGCCAACTGGAGGAAGTTGCTGTGATGTTTAGAAAGGTCTGGCTCAGGAGAAACGATTGGCTCTTTGAGGGAAGAAAAGCTTGTCCAGGGAGAGAGATCATTGCTACAAGGGCAGCTTTACAAGAGTTCAAAGAACTACAGGTGGTTAATACTCAGCAGGCTGTAGTACATTCCAGTCTGACAGAAGCTTGATATGGGAAAAACCAGTAAAAGATTTTGTTAAGGTGAATTGGGACGCATCTATGGATGTAAAATAAAAGAGAATGGGGATAGGGATTATGATCAGAAATGAACAAGGCGAGGCATTGGTTGTAGTGTGTGATGAGAGAAAATGTAATGGATGCAGCAATAGCAAAATGGCCTTAAGGAAAGCAGTGGAATTATGTTCTGATCTGAATATTTGGAAAGCAATATTTGAAGGTGATGCTAAAGTAGTGGTGATGGCTATGTAGAGTTTTGAAGAAGATCTACCATCTTTTAGTCCTATTATTGAGTACATTAGATACCATTTTAGGAATAAGTTTGAGTGGAGTATATAATTTGTAACGAGGAAAAAGAATACGGTAGCGCATACCTTAGCAAAAAAAGTATTAACTATAGAGAAAGAAACTGTATGGATTGAGGATGTCCCAAATTGTATAGTGGGATGTTTGAACAGTGACAAAGGTGTAAGAAGAGAAGATTAATGGAAAGTTCTAAGGAATTTTTTTCAAATAAAAAAACATCCAGCTTTGACCATAAACATCCACGAGAATATATGCAATTACCTCACTTCCTGTATTTTCGGTTGTAATTGACTTCGATAGTATCTGTAATATTTTAAATGAAACTCAAGTTAACGTTATATCTGGATCCATACTTCGAAATGACTATAAACTGTGTAATTGGACTTCTCTTAGAATCATTATAAAGATTAGTAAAATCAACATCTTATTCTTACCACTTAAGTAACATAAGATCACATGCACCACCTATTACAAGTACTCTGCTATCAACTACTTTTAGGGGAAACTTTATCATTCAACACAGGCCCCATTATTTTATTATAATTTCAAGGGAAATTATTTAGATATCAACATACGAACAACATTACAACTGCAACCCGTAGGTACGTTGAAAACATGCATATATGCTTGGAGAAAAGATGACAATAATGCTTTTCGTTCTCAGGTACTGAAGAAGTTTTGTATGCTCTCTTGAAAAGCTATATTGGTTGCGCTATACCCCCCATCCACGACTAGGTTGAGCCCACTCACATACTTGGACTCCTCGCTTGCTAAGAATAAAGCAGCATCTGCCACATCTCCTGCTTCTAAAACTGCTCCTTTCAAATTTGCCGCGGAGGATAGAATCTCTTCCACCTCCTTTTTCTTGTCCATTCCCATCGATTTTAGGAGCAGAGGGGTGGCCAAAGCGTGTGGTGATATGCAATTGACTCTAATTTTGTACTGCCCCAACTCAACACATAAATTCTTCGTTAGTCCTACAACGGCATGCTTGGACGCCGCGTAGGTGTGAGAGGCCATTCCATGTGACTGTGTTGCAGAGCTTGCGGTGAATATAATGGTGCCCCTTTTCGCTGGAATCATTACTTTGGCTGCGTGTTTTGCTCCTAGAAATGACCCCAAGACATTCACATCAAAAAGTCTCTTGTATTCCTTCTGCTCGATGGCTAAGATGTTTGCATCTAGTTGGTCAATAAGGCCTGCGTTGTTGAACATTATGTCGAGTTTCCCGTGCTTCGAGACTGCAGTATTAACAGCATTCTCGACATCAGACTCATTAGTGACATTGCAGTGGACGTAGGAAATGTCACCATTGATACTTTTGTCTTGGAAAACCGAGAAACCAAGCTCGTCTTGGATGTCAGCAATGATGACCTTAGCACCATGTTCAGCGAATAGTCTTGCCGTACTCTCGCCAATTCCACTTGCACCTCCGGTTATTAAGGCAACCTTGCCTGCTAATCTGCATATTAATCCAAATTTTATTATGGGAAATCACTTGAAATATCACAACAATTGATATAAACGATGGAGAGAAAGATCTAGAATAAGATTTGCTTTTTATTATTACCTCTTAGCAATGGGAGCTAGCAAGGACGATGCGCCGTTCATGATATTTGTTGTTGGTTGTGATGTCGTTGGAGGGTGTTTTGATGTGAATATAAGATCTTGTCTGGTGATGTTTTATAAGGAGAGAACTCAATCGTAGAAGGATTACAATTGAGAACCCAATTGTACGTAGAACTCTATTATGACTTGGTCCTTCGGTTCCTTTCCTGTTATTAACAAATGTATATATAAAAAAATAATGTTAGGTATAAGTTGTACAAATTTTATACAAGTCTTTTGTAAAAATATGGGCTCTATCAAGAAAAATAAAACTTTTCATATTTTTTTATAGTGAGATATACTTTTTTATAAAAAGCTTGCACAAGATGTGGGCATCTAGAACTTGTATATATCAGTTCTCATGTAAACAAACAAACCAAAGAACTATTAAAATACCAAAGAGGTAAAACATTAAAAAAAAGAGATCGAGATAGAAATATACGCTTTGGTGGTGGCTGGCCGACTATATATATATATATATATATATATATATGTATATGTATGTATGTATTTAAAATTCTATTTTATTTCCATTTTCTATTCCAGATGATTTTTTAAAAAGAGAGACAGAAACGTACGCTAGAGATATTCTCAAATGGTTTAGGGGCAATTTCTGTGTAAATGCGAGGAACAAAGGAAGACAACAACAGGCGGTTGTAGAAATTTGCAGTGAGAGCAGAAGATACTTCAAAACCATTAAAAGCAGTGACAATTTTTACACCAAGCGGCAAGTTTAATCTAGTATAAACGCGTAGATATTCTTTTGCAATCGTGTCACCAAATCTAATTTTGTGAAGTTTTAGAAATTTAAAAATTTTACACGTTTGCTTTGTTGTTGTATCTGAAATATGTAATGATTTTTCAACCAAGCGGCATAACAAGCAGGAAAACTAACAGAACTGTGAAAAGACCAGAACGCTCGTCGGCGAAAGAAGGGAAAAAAAAAAAAAAAAAAAAAAAAAACAGAACCAAATTTATGAAGCAAAGAAGGGGCAAAGGGAGATAAAAATCCAGAAATACGGTAACAAAAGTAAGGATAAAAGCGTAAAACACACGTCACACAATAATGTCAATAAGAAGAACGGCACAAAGGGCACCAACGGAAAATAAATATAAAACAGGCTCAAAATTGTCAAAAAATGAAACTGAGCGACAATAAATAGTTACAAAAAGAAGGGGTAAAACTGGTATAAAAAAGTTGTACGACAGCTGCCCAAGCAGCGAATTTAGTCTACTATAAACACGTACATCCCATTTTGTCATCGTGCCAACAGATTTTCTTGACTAGGTGGCAAATTTAATCTAGCATAAACACGTACAACCTATTTTGTAATCGTGTCATCAGATTTTATTCTACATCTGGAATTTCAACCAAGTGGCATAATATGCAGGAAAACTAACAGAACTCTGAAAAGACCAGAACGCTAGTCGGCGAAAGAAGGGAAAAAAAATAAACAACAGAACCAAATTGAGGATGCAAAGAAGGGGAAAAGGGTATAAAATCAAGAAAAATCCAGAAATACGGTAACAGAAGTAAGGATAGAAGCGTAAAACACACAATAATGTCACTAAAAAGAATGGCACAAAGGGCACCAACGGAAAATAAATATAAAACAGGGTCAAAATTGTCAGAAAATAAGACTGAGCGACAATAAATGGTTACAAAAAGCAGGGGCAAAACTGGTAAAAAAAGTTGTACAACAGCTGCCCAAGCGGCAAATTTAACCTACTATAAACAGGTACACCTCATATTGTCATCGTGTCATCATATTTGTTTAATTAAAAGTATTACTAGTGGATTCAATAAAGTTAAATTATACCTAAAGAATAGTTAAAATGTGGAAAAAAAAAGTTCTACAATAAACTCAATAAAGCTAGAGTAAATTTGGCTAATAACTAAATGGCTGGCCAAATTTATTGAGGTAAACTCACTAGCTAAACATTATTTTTGGAGTAAAGTATTTGTTCCTGCAAAACTGAATTCTCTTCCGCGTAGGCTCTGCCTTTCCCTTTCATCTCCCTCACTCCCTCACTGTAATCAGAAGACTTCGAAACCCATCTCCCACCCGCAACGCCGAACCCAGTCGCAAGATCTCACCCAGTCACAAGATCTCACCCAGCCGCAACACCGAACGAACTCTCTCCGTCGTCTCCCAGCTGCAGCACCGAAGGAGCTCGACCCATCGCACCGGACGGAACTTTCTCTATCGTCTCCCAGCTGCAGCACCGAATGGCAACACCACTCCGAGTTTAAGGAGCACCGATGAGCCTCCGAACGCCGATGAGCTCTGTTTTGTTATATTTTTTTTTCTTTTTTTTTTGGGAATATAGGCTTCTGGATTCTTCTGGAATTTTTATTGTTAATTTTGATGCGATTTCTTGATTTAATTCTGAAGCTTTGATTTATTTTTTATTTTTAATTCTCAACTGGAAGATTTTGCATAATGATGCGATTTCTGGATTTGTTGCTTCCATCGTTAGTTACTATTATTATTATTTTTTTTTGAATTCTCAAGTTTTGATTGAATTCCTGGATGTGATTTTGGTATATTGAATTTGATAAAATCATTATTGATGAAAATACTAGTGGTGTATTGTACTGAAATCGAACATAGAGGGAGAAAATACTTGCAAGGTGTACTGAAAATACTTGAGAATTTCTTTGCTCTGTTTGATAAGTTGGGGAGAAATTGTGAACTCTGTTTGATACGTTGGGGGGAATGATATCTAGTGCCATCGTTTTTATCACGTTTTTATCAATTTTTAGAAGTTCATAAGTTTATTTATTAGGAATGATATCTAGTGATGGATGATATCTAGTTCCTTGTCCCACATCTCTTGTTAGGAATGGATCCATCCACTCACCGTGATGCCTACTTCACAAATCTTTTAAATAACAATGACTTTTTGATGAGTGCCACAAATGAACAAGAAATCTCTCCACCCCGCGTTGAGGTTATTAAAGTTGAACCGAGTGGACAAAAAATACAACGAGGTAATAATTTTAGTAATGAGGAAGATTTGTTGCTTGTGGAAGGATGGCTTGAAACTTCCTTAGATGCGGTACAAGGAAAAGATCAAAAGCACACGATGTTATGGAAAATAATTCATAAGTATTTTGAGGAAAACAAGAAATTTGACTCTTTACGCAATTACACATCTCTAATGAATCGGTGGTCGATGATTCAACAAGCTACAAATAAGTTTTGTGGTTACTTGGCCCAAGTCGAAGGAATGCATCCAAGTGGATTTAACGAGCAAGACAAGGTATGTTTTACACCTTTTAAGCTTATTTTTTAACATGCTTTTTTGTTTTTAACATCTTACTTATTTAGAAGCATGGTACTTTATGTATGTAGATTGGCAATGCAAAGGTTATGTTCTTGGAAATTTAATACAACCATAAACACCATAAACTTAATACAACAAGAAACTTAATACAACCATAAACTTAATACAACAAGAAACTTAATACAACCATAAATTTAATAGAACCATGTCTTATGCGGAACTATGTTGTTGTTACAAGTGCTCGACGAGATCTGTTTGGAGTTGAGAATGGATTCTTCTATTCCTAAGAGCATGATGACATTGAATAAACTCGCTAAATTCAGGTGTAGGGCCAGTTGACACTGGATCATGTGTAGTTTCTAGCAACTGTTCATATTCGAACTCTTCTTCTCCATTGTCAGCCCGTTCATCTTCAATGATCATATTATGTAAAATTATGCATGCCATCATAATTTCATTGAGTGTTTCAATGTGGAAAAACCGTGCAGGTCCACGAATTATAGCAAATCGTGCTTGAAGCACACCAAAAGCACGCTCCACATCCTTCCTTGCGGACTCTTGGGCTGCAGCAAAATATTTTTTCTTGTTTCCTTGTGGAGCTGAGATAGTTTTAACAAATGTTGCCCATTGCGGATAAAATGCCATCAGCAAGATAGTACCCCATTGCATAGTTATGACCATTAATAGTGTAATTAACAGTCAGAGTACGCCCTTGAGCAAGGTTAGAAAATATAAATGATCTATCAAGCACATTTATATCATTATGAGACCCTAATAACCCAAAAAAAGCATGCCAAATCCATAGATCGTAAGAAGCCACTGCTTCTAAAATAATTGTTGGTTCATGGATATGACCAGAATACATACCATGCCAAGCAGTTGGGCAGTTCTTCGACTTCCAATGCATATAATCGATGCTCCCTAACATACCTGGAAAGCCACGTTTCTCACCAACTGTGAGTAATCTAACAATGTCATCATTGTTGGGTTTTCTTAAGTACTCTTCAGAAAAAATTGAAACAACAGCTTTGACAAACATCTTTAGGCTTCTTAATGCAGTAGTCTCTCCAATCTTCAAATATTCATCCATAAAATTAATCGTGACACCATATGCAAGCATCCTTAGAGCATCTGTTATTTTTGAAAGGGAAGAAAAACCAAGCCTTCTAGAATTATCTTGTCTTTGGACAAAATAAGTTTCATGGGCTTCTACTGCAGCTTGAATACGAAGAAATAGAGAATGACTCATCCGAAACCTAATTCGAAAATAGTTGTGAGGATAGATTGGAGGATCAGCAAAATAGTCGCGAAATAGATTTTGGTGGGCTTGCAATCAATCGCACCTTATGAATCTACGTGAATTTTTAGAAGAACCACGTGAGCTTGATCCTTTTTCTTCCAAAGCAAGTTGCCTCGCTATCTCAAATTTTTCGTCAGAATCTGAATCAATAAGTGTCATTTTTGTGAAAAAGCGAACGATCCATTGAGAGAGAATGAGAAGAAAATGTTTCAAGGAGATACTTAAGTTGAAGTGAATGAAATTGTTGAGGAAATGTTATGTTTTATAGTGAAAGTATATAACCGTTGGAGAATTATAGCCGTTAAAAAATATCACCGTTAAAAAATATAGCCGTTGGAAAAATATAGCCGTTGGAGAATTATAGCCGTTACAAAATATAACCGTTAAAAAATATAGCCGTTGGAAAAATTTAACCGTTAAAAAACATATCCATTGGAGAAATATAGCTGTTAAAAATATAGCCATTGGAAAAAAATAAAACTAAAAAAGTATATCTAACTCATATGATATTCAAATTATAATTAGAATTAAAATATACAAAAAGTTTAAAATCAATATTTTAATATAATAATGAAAGATTTGTTGAGCCTATTATTTAGTGTTATAAAAAGTGACTACCTAAAATTTATAAAAGTGAATTTTCTAACTAAATTTTAGTTAAAATTTGTTGAGCCCACTAGTAATGCTCTAAGTGACAAATTTAATCTAGCATAAACACGTACAACCTATTATTTAATCGTGTCATCAGATTTTATTTTATAAAGCTGTAAAAATTTAAATATTTTACACGTTTCCTCCGGTCTTGTATCTGGAATTTCCACCAAGACGTGTAAAACAAAATGAAATTGTGTAAAACAAAATAATATTCCCTCCCAAGCGCCGGAACGAGGAGGAAAACCAAGGCAACTGTAAAAAGACCGAAACGTGAGCCGACAAAAGAAGCAAAAACAAACAACATGCAATTTAGGAAATCAAGCATAAAACACAACAATACTACTACATACCCCCAAGGCATAACCCCGCCGCGTCCCCGTGACTGACGTGGCAATTGCCACTTCAGCCGAACAAAAAAAAAAAAAAGAGGAAAAAGGCTGAAGAAAGCAGAGTTGAACGCGGGAGGAATATTTTGACGTGATTTTGAAGAGAAGCGGGCAGAGGCCAAAATCGGAACCTCCCATCGCTGAACCGGAACCTCCCATCACCGACGAGCTTTCCCTTGATTTTTATATGCTTTCATCTGTATTTGTGAGTAAGTAAGAGAACGAAAGGTTAATCTTTGAAGAACAATGAAGAAAACTGTGCAAGATCTGAAAACCCCAAGCAGAGATGTTGCCGAGGAGCTAGAACTGGTTTTTAGCTTATTGTTTCATCTGCATTTGTGGGTAAGAGAACGGTTTTAACTGAGGTTGTCTTTAAACATTTGGATTTAGTTGTTGTTACACATTTTCTTGTTTGTTTATTTGTTCTCCTTTGTTATTTTTTATTTTATTTTTTTGTTTTTGGGCATTTTCTATTGCTTAGTAGTGGGTTTTTTTTTTTTTTTTGGTATTTTCAGTAGCTTGGGTTTCGATTGAAATGGGGTTGCTAGAGAGGGATGTGTGATCTTTATATTCTGTATGATGGGTTCCTTCGTATATATATCGGCCTTTTCCTTGAACTTATGAGTATAGGTCTGTTACTGTTGTTTCATCAATCAGCAAAAATAGCTTCTTCTTTGTTAGCAACAAAAAAGAACCAGAAAGTAACATAGGGTTAGATGTGAAATTAAGCATCTGCGCACATAAGGTAACATGCAAGGATAGAAGGTAGACCACTGAAAAAGAAAACTATTAGAGTATAATTGTTTCATTTACAGTGTAACACTATAAATGGAAAGTCTATCAGATGAGTTGTAGCTGAACTGGTATGTCTTCTTATGTTGGCTATATAAATTCCACTAGTGCTATACAAGTTTTAGTATTCAATATCTAGATAGGCACACCAGCCCCCCTGACCTCTTTATTTAGTCACTGTTTCAAAAAATGGATCAATGGGCTGTTGATTCGGCTCAATCATAGACTATTAACCTTAGTAAAAATGCCTTAGATTAATCCTTATCACCCCGTTTAATGTGTTGCGGGAAGTATTACACCAAAATGGACCCATTTTCTGAATTTTTTGAATCATTCTTGACTTATTCTAGCGATCTTGGTATGGCTGATCAAAGACCACAATCTTCAGAGGATAACACCACATATGGTTCATCCATTTGAAACAAAGCACCAAAATACAAGTGTTGTTGGTAATCGACATTAAGACAGGGATTGTAGTAGTCGCTCACAAGAACTCGGACCAAGATAATAGGCCAGCTGTTTGGACTAAGAACAACCATTTAAGCCTATGAAAATGGCATATTATTTGTCCCTCTGTCCAACAAAATGTAACTCCGACCAATAGGGTGAAGCAGAGAAAATTTCTTATTCTCATTCAGGTTGTGCCTTGGCATTAATCCCCTCTAGTTTTATGGCATTTACTAGATAGTGGGTACCGGCTTGTAACTTCCGTCTGTTCTTTTTACTTGGTAAAATATAATAAACTTGTCAAAATTACTTTCACTATGTTAATAAAGAAAAAATATAAATGTGGCTTTTTTGCAACTAATACAAAAATAAGGTGGCTTAATTGCAGCAGTTTAATTGATGAGCTTTTATAATTTGTTGCAGAATTCTGGTTACTCTTTTCAAGGAATCATGGAACCTCCAACTCCTATTAGCAATACAAACTCTGCCATGAGCAAGATAGTTGGTTCTACACTCGATAATAGAGCTGATGGTGGGGAATCTGAAGCGCCATGTGGATCTCCTATAGTTGAATAGCGTACTGAGGAACGACCAAAAAGAACAGAATCTAATAGTGGCAATCCCTTGAAATCTCAAAATGTCCAAGTGGTTGATGTTGATACGATTGAGGAGCCAAAGTTGGGAATGGATTTTAATTCCCTTGAAGAGCTATTATGTTATTATAAGGAATATGGAAAAAAATGCGGGTTTGGGGTGATGACAAAACTGACCGATAGGGAAGAAGATGACTCTGTTAGATACGTCATTCTTTGTTGTGCCCGTGGTGGGAAGGCCCGGAATAGGACGTTGAATGTTGCCAAGCCACGTCCGACAGGAAAGACAAAATGTAAGGCAAGGATTAATGCCTTAAGGCAAGATGGAGTGCTGAGGTTGACGACAGTACATAATATCCATAACCATGGCCTCAGTCCAAAGAAATCCCGCTTCTTTCGATGTAATAAAGAAGTTAGTGATGCCGTAAAAAGGGTCCTAAATACCAGTGATTTGGCTGGCATCCGAGCCAGTAAGAGTTACGAATCTCTCGTTGTTGGCGCGGGTGGATTCGAGAATCTCCCATTTCTCGAAAAGGATTGTCGCAATTGTATTGATAAGGCAAGACATCTACGACTTGGCGCAGGTGGTGCTGGAGCGCTTCGACAGTATTTCTTACAGATGCAATACAAAAATCCTTGATTTTTTTACATGATGGACATAGATGATGACGGGAGGTTAAAGAACGTCTTTTGGGCAGACCCCCGTAGTAAAGCAGCGTACCAATATTTCGACGATGTGGTGACATTCGACACCACATACCTAACAAATCGATATGGGATGCCCTTTGCACCATTTGTTGGTGTAAACCACCATGGGCAGTCAATTCTGTTGGGAGCCGGCTTGATTTCTAGTGAGGATACCGAGACATTTGTATGGTTATTCGAGACATGGTTGCAATGCATGGATGGTATCGCTCCGAAAGCTATTATCACTGATCAAGATAGAGTGATGAAAAATGCAATCGCTCTTGTCTTTCCAAATACCCGGCACAGATTTTGTCTTTGGCATATACTGAAGAAAGTTCCTGAGAAACTTGGCTCATATGGTTCCTACAAAACTGGGATGAAAAGTGCCTTGATGAAATGTGTATATGACACCCAACGTGTTGATGAGTTTGAGAAGTGTTGGGATGAGTTGCTTACCACTTACAACTTGCATGAGAATGCGTGGTTGCAAAGCCTATACGTTGAGCGTGAACATTGGGTACTGGCATTTTTTAAGGAGTGTTTTTGGGCTGGAATGAGTACAACGCAGCGAAGCGAGAGCATGAATGCATTCTTTGACGGTTATGTACATTCTAGGACAAACTTAAATGAGTTTGTAGACCAATTTGATAACGCGTTGAAAAAAAAGATTGAGAATGAAAATCTCGCAGACTTCCAGTCATTTAATGTCACAATCCCCTGCATATCTCGATCTCCGATTGAAAAGAGGTTCTAAGAGTTGTACACGATTGCGAAGTTCAAGGAAGTTCAACAGCAAGTCAACAGCATCATTGACTTGAATCCGAAGTTACATAAAAGTGATGGTGCAGTAAAGACATATGGTTGAAGATGAAGTAGCTTTGGAGGAGTTCACTAAGTTGGTTCGGCATTTTGTGGACTTTAGTGAGGATGATGCAGTTGCAAAGTGCTCTTGTGGTTTATTTGAGATGAGGGGGATATTGTGTCGGCACATT
The DNA here is from genome assembly GCA_011037825.1 of Carya cathayensis. Taxonomy (NCBI): domain Eukaryota; kingdom Viridiplantae; phylum Streptophyta; class Magnoliopsida; order Fagales; family Juglandaceae; genus Carya; species Carya cathayensis. Next base: position 608,333 of record QGSO01000171.1, read on the forward strand.
TTGGTTGTATTCAGGTGTAACGATATCAGATATTTGCCGGAAATATACATTTTAGATCGATGGAGGAAGGATATTAAAAGGTGATACACTTTAATCCACAGTAGCTATGATGAAGGGGACCAACGGCCATATGCTAATAGATATTCAAGTCTTTTAAGTATTTGTTATCAGATGATTACTCATGCAGCTGGTTCGAGAAAGCATACTGAGGATGCGAGAAGTAAGTTATATGCCATGATTGAGCTGTATCGTGCCAATGAAGAACCCCCATCTTTCACTCAAATTGGTTCTAATGTTGATCCTTCGGCAAATGACACTACGGTCAGGTGTTCTGGGGAAGTACACAGTCCACGTGTTGTGCGAGGCAAAGGCAGACCTCCATCTCTAAGAAGAGCATCCAGGATGGAGATAGACATGAGGAAAACAAAAGCAAAGACAAAGAAAGCACCGGTAAAGGGAAAGCGTAAAGAGGTACCATAATTTTATGTTATTCGGGTGTTACAGTCATTTTATTAAATATAAGTATTTGTTAATAATGTATATTTTGTGTTAATTAGCGAGATGGAGGAGATACTCGGGTCGTGGATAAAGGAGATACACCTGTTGCGGAAGTATGCAGGAGTTTATTTGGCCCTTCTAAGATCGATCTCTCCAATGTTGGAGACATGTAGGTATATTAATAAGTTTATATTTATTAATAAGTTCATTGATTTGGTTGTATATTTATCATTGATTTCCAGCAGGCTATTCTGGGTGTGGGTATAGACATTACTGGAACACAGTCCCGAGAAATAGTGATGCAGAGTCAAGAAAGCGTAAGTGGATTTGTGCACTTTATCCTCGACTTTAATACTAATATGTATTAGTAATATTAATATTTTGGTTTATTATTTACAGATGCAAGTTGGGTTGGATGGAGTACAATTGGATTTGTTTGGGTTGGGCGGATCACAACGGTTGGAATGAAAATATTGTTATTTGCATTGAGCAGCTGGTTGTGAATATTTATTAGTATTGAATGTATTCCAAACTTGGATGTGTGGAAAAAGATGGGAATACATAACGCATTTTTTGGTGCACTTGGATGTGTGGATTTAATATATTTTGTGTATTTGAGGCACTATGGTTGTGTATCTTTTCCAATGAAATTGATGATTTAATAACGTTGTAGCAGTTATAAAGTTTAGTTTTTGCTAATTATTTATAATCTGAATGAGAGATCAATCATGGTAGATATTGTGCAGATACCTACATTTTCTTGATGTGCTTCTTTTTCTTGGAACTAATATTCCTCTAACGTGTTGGATAGTACAATACAGCTTGTGCTTTTGTATACAGTGTTGCTCTGTCCAGTTGGAATATATTAAACTGCTACAAAAGAGGAGCAACTGGAATCATGGTGTTGTCCAACTCGAATTTGGTCTATAACCGATAGACCAAATTGCTGGTAGAAAAGAGAAGCACCTGGAATCATTAAGATAGACCAATTCCACAACTATATAATCCAAAAAAATAATTCATCAGCCTTCCAAAAAGAACATCTCAACTAACTATAATTTCCATCACATTAATCCACAAGAAATAATTACTAAGAAACAACACCATTTTCCAATAAAGTTTCTTCTATCAATTTCATATAACCAGGCATTTGGGCAGAAACATTTTCTACTCTTTGGCACAGAAACAAGATGAGCTTTTACTTCAATTACATTCATCTCCATCTCAGTTACATAACTAGGATAATATTCCACAAAATACAAAGAACTAGTTAACAACAATCCCAAATTCACTTATAGTTAGCTAGGTAAAATGCATGTACAAATACAAAACAACAATAAATCCAAAATAGCGTGCACAATCCCTTTCTTCTAGCTTCTTGTGCGTTAAGCACCAACTCCTTTTGCGTAAGCTCGTCGCTTTTATTGGACAGCACCATGCTTACCCTCTCGAGGCGATCCACTATCTTACGGAGCTCAATCTCCCTCTTTTCCAGCATCTCAAGTATCTTCTCTACTTCTTTCTCCTTCTTTAACAGTTCATCAATTCTTTCTTGAACTTGTAGCTCAATTACTTCATTACCATCCAACCACTTGAAAAACTTACAATATGGTAAGCCCTGCTCAGAAATATTTCATGCATTTATTAATAACAGGAACTATACATTATATTAATGCTTATATATCCAAAATATTTTAGGCAACAAATAATGTAGTTACCTGGGTATTATACTTTGAACACCCTAAGAAGGGTCTTCTAGGATTTTTTGTAGTAGTTGACCATTTCAATGTCGCTTCCAGCTCACAGAAGCACATTTCTTTTCCCAAACTACGTTTGGGAAAAGATGATGAAGATATTGATGAAGATGATTTTGACATTCTAAGATGAACCCCCATAAAACAATTGGATAACAGTTGAATAATGATGGAATAATTGGTGAAGAGCAGCAAGTTTTGACAATTTAATGAAGAGCAGCAAAAGTTAGAAAGTATTCTGTTCAGTATAATTAGTTTTTAATTTTCAAATGATATTAATGAAGGGAAGTTAATGAAATACTACTCTGAAACATAAATTGTTGATACAGCTGCGTCTTTTCACTGATGTGTCGCATACTTGTTTTTAATTGAGTATATGTTTTGGTTGTAAAATAATTAAAAGAATCTGTGTGTCTGTGTGAAATTCAATCCTAAGTTGGTGTTGACTCTTACTACACCTTATCTAAAAAAACTCTTGCTGCACCAGATTTCTATGGGAGATGGAGGAACTAGCATTGAAGGCTTATCGGAACTAGCATTGAAGGCTTATCGGAACCAAGTAGGGGTTGTTTTGGTACTTATAAAAAGCCCAACAGTGAGAGAGAATTGATGTTTTCTTATGTACAGAAAATGCAAACCAACTTAAAGAATGGAGCTCATTAACTAAAGCAAATACTTCAAAGAAAGAAAAGGAGAAGCTGAAAGACAGAGTGTCTAAGAAGCAACTGTGTAACAGCCCGCTAAAATTTAGTCTTATCTGTGACGCCCCCAAATTCCGCTTGGGATTGAACGGACATTTGAAGCGTCGAGACATGCAACACAAGGTTACCTGCCCCCGTTCATGACATATAAGATGCAATGTTCCTAACATGCATCTAGCATTATGCAATATTCGCAGCGGATAATTTTTTT
>QGSO01000171.1:614250-664115 GCA_011037825.1 Carya cathayensis
AACATAACATGAACGTGAAACATAACATGGACTTGAAATATAGCATGAACGTAAACATGCATAACATAAATAAGAACTTGAAAATAACATAAACTTGAACATAACATGACATGAACATAACATGTAGGTGAGCATAACATAACATGAACTTGATCTAAAACTTGACTTAACATAAACTTGGAATATTATTCAAGTGTCTTGATTAATAACGTGCATTAATACGTACTCCACAGTTGTTGTGGCCCCACGTATTCAAGTAACATAAAACATAATACGTACTCCACAGTTGTTGTGGCCCCACGTATTCTACATGTCACAATTGCTGTGTCTCATGTAGTGTATGCTCCACAGTTGTTGTGGCCCCATACTTCATGCTCCACAGTTGTTGTGGCCCCATGAATACACATAACATAAAATATAATACGTACTCCACAGTTGTTGTGGCCCCACGTATTCTACATGTCACAATTGCTGTGTCTCATGTAGTGTATGCTCCACAGTTGTTGTGGCCCCATACTTCATGCTCCACAGTTGTTGTGGCCCCATGAATACACATAACATAAAATATAATACGTACTCCACAGTTGTTGTGGCCCCACGCATTATAAGTAACATAAAATATAATACGTACTCCACAGTTGTTGTGGCCCCACGCATTATAAGTAACATAAAATATAATACGTACTCCACAGTTGTTGTGGCCCCACGTATTATACGTAACATAACATGTCTTATCTTTCTTAATGCATGAGATATTATTTAATATCATATACTTTTCTAACATGGCGTATACTTGTAAATGGCACAATATGATTTAATCATAAACATTTCATGGCATACATGTATCATATGGCATACTTAACATGGCATACTTATAACATACAACATTGTATGACAGAAAAGATTGTGTAAAGATAAATATTCATGAGAGATTAAATCATACGTAACAGATAAACATGTAATGACATAGCATGACATGGCATATACGATAACATACATACATAAATTGTAGTTCCCTTACACATCACACATACACAATAAACTGATAGTAAGTTAGAGGCTAACTTACCTCGATCGTCGCGTTCTATGAGAATAGAGTGCGAAACACGAGGAACTGCACAACAGCTGGAAGAGGAACACTCCAGTCCTTAAGATTTTCACTTCTGAACTCAATTGTCATATTATGAGCACTTGTAACACCACGGCAACTTGAGGTTTCACTATACTCTGAAGAGATAATTTGACTTCAGAAAGCCTTTGCACTAAAACAAGTTCATTAAAATTATCAATAATAACCAAACAAACAATTCATTTCTCAATTCATATACTCTTAGTCATAGTCAACCACAAGATGACACCAGTCACCCCGGACTATAATCCATAACACCACTGCTTCGGGACACTGTCATACAGTTTCCCAACACTACACCAAACGCTCTACACTTCTCTGTTACGCCATCCAACCCTTCGTGACACGCCATCCGGTGTATCACGACCTAGTACAGAGTACACTCACGTGAACTCTCTTCCATTCACACTACAAAACCCATCACTGCGATACACGTCTCACGGTGCATCGCTACGCGACACGGAGTACGCGCTATGCGTAATCCTTTCGCTACAACATTCATCAACTCGATGCACATCACACGATGCATCGCCATACAACACGGAGTACACTTCACATGCACTCCCTTCATTCTACACCACACACACTACAGCGCACGTCGCACGGCGCGTCGCTGCATTACACAGAATACGCTACACGCGTATTCTCTTCACACAACCCGCCGTATCACATCTACGGCATCCATCTCACGCCTATACTTCACAGCACAGTCCACAAAATACACAATCAAACTCAACACTTCACAACCACACTTCGCTTCACAAATACGCAACGAACTCCACAAATACAACTACACAATCCATAAACCAACCAACTAACTATTTTAAACGTAAAATAACTAGAGATAGAAGGTTATACCATCGACGGGATAACCCGTGCGTCGCTCGTTGTTCGTCACGAACATGCGTCGGAGGAACGTACGTGGCGGTAACACCGCGCACGGTGGCTGTCCACCACATAAAGTGGTAGTTTGGAACCGAGAAAAGCTAAGCGTGGCCTTGGAAGGCTCATGGTCGCCTTGTGATGGTCAAAGGTGGCGGAACACGGCGACATCACGCTGTGAACAGTAAATCCGAACGGTGAGCGGAAACGCGAGGTAGCGAAAATTCATAGAACTTCATGGCAAGCTAGGGATAGGTAGATGAACATGTGGTGGAGCTGTGGTAGCGAGGTGGTGGTCGGACGGTGGCTAACGGCGGCGGATCGGCCGTTTGAAACCATTTTTGGCCTTGGAGAGTGTAGGAGAGTGAGAGCTCTACGAAACTCCGTTGGCCATGAAATTTCTTGGGGAGGTTCATGAGGATGAGAGGAACAAGATGGTGGTGGTGAAACACCACGGGTGGCCGTGTACGGCGGCGCACGGTGGTGAAACCGAACGGTTGTTTTTAAGAAACCCATATGAGAAAAGTGAGAGTTTGGGAAAAAGAAAGACATGGGGAGGAAGCCCTTGATGAGGTGAGTCCAATGGTGGTGCTTGGTGGTTGATTTGGCCGTGTATGGTGGTCCAAAAATGTGAAAAACCCCTAGAGACCCATATCTTTGAAGGGAGAAAGAGAGAGAATGAGAGGTCGGTTTAGTACACCACCGGCGTGGTTGTGCTCGCCGGAGGGAGAGGATGAGGCCGGAGTGGGAGGTGGGGTCCGGCGGCCGGAGGTGGCGCCGGCTGGGACCTTGAAACCGAACGGCCATGGTGGCTTCCTTCATTCCGTCGACCAAGAGAGAGAGAGGGAGAGAAAAAAGAAAATAAAAAGAAAAAGAGAAAAAGTGAAAAGAAAAAAAGGTAGGGCCAGAGTATATCGCTTCAATTCTACATTTCGGGATCCTCAAATAAACCAACAGTGAGTTAAAACACTGATGTTTCACGTTCATGTTATGTTGTTTGTTCATGTTATGTTTTAAGCTTAAGTTTATGCCATGTTAAGTCAAATTCAATTCACGTTTAGGTTCTGGTTAAGTCATGCTATATGTCAAGTTATGCTATGCTTATGTACGACTATACTTATGCATTTATGCTTTTACTGCCATGCATGCATCTTTAACCTGTGTGTGAGTTTTATGTTAACTTACTGAGATTTGTAATCAAATCTCACTGTGGTAGTCCCAACTACCATTCCCCCCGAATGGTAGATCTTGTTACAGGACCCAAAGGAGAAATGAGAATCTGACCAACTGAATACGGTCGATTAGGCCACGGTGCGATGTTGATGATGGTATAGTATTTAACTCAGGTTAATACTTGTACTTTTGGAGTTGTATGTCAAGTATTCTTTTGATCACAACCATTTTGGACTAGTGTGGTAATCACGGCTTTTTAGTATGCCTTTATGTATGAAATATGTTTCAAGTATTTGGGATATTTTGAGTTTGATGCATAGTATTGCTAAAGAAAAAAAAAATTATCCGCTGCGAATATTGCATAATGTTAGATGCATGTTAGGAACATTGCATCTTATATGTCATGAACGGGGGCAGGTAACCTTGTGTTGCATGTCTCGACGCTTCAAATGTTCGTTCAATCCCAAGCGGAATTTGGGGGCGTCACAAACTGGGTGTGGTTAATGAGGTGATCTATTTTCAATACACCATATTCATTGTAATGATGACAAGTAAAAGATATGAATCCCAAAGGAAAGCATTATTGCCTTCCAATGTTTGATGCAAAAGGGTTTTAAAAAGTTCACAACTTTGTCCACTTCTCAATACGGGAAAAAAGGGACCAATCTGGCCAAGGTTTAACGGGCTTAAAAGGTTGGTGGGGCTCAATAAAGGATGTCTAATTTTCAAATAAACAAGGATGAAAGAATTCAATCCAAATATTTAATTCTTAAGGAATTACAAAACCTCAGAAAGCAAAAAAAGATGGTATGGAAAGCAAGAGACAAAATTGCAATGTGTTCATTTTTCCTGAGTGTTCATGGTTTTTAAAAAAGCTTCTAATCCCAAGGTTTCATAAAAAAATAAAAAATAAAACTCCACAAAATTATTTTAAAGAACTGTTGACAGAATTTTCTTCTTCTCTCCTCATATTTTCAGTGGATGTACTGCTTTTTTTCAAGTTCTAATAAAAACATATCTTAAACAATTTTTTCCATTAAAAACAAATTTCTAATTAGTTGGGAGTTTCACCTATATAAGAGTTCATTCATACCCCCAAAGTACTCTAGGCCTCAAAATGTGAAAATAGAAACCCAAGTCTGACTTTTAGGCATATTGAAATGGAGTAATGAATTGAGAATTCTTCCTATTATGCTCATCATAGACAAAATGAAAAAAAAAAAAAAAAAAAACTATGTGGGGACTTGATCTACAAGTTTAGAACTATATTTATGTTTTACAACTTCCTTATACCCAAGTTACAGTTTCTGGGGCTACCGAATATTGCAGGAAAGATGAAAAAAAAAAACCTAGTTTACAACACCCTTGAACCCAAGTTTAGAACCATTTTCTTGTTATTCCAAATAATTATTTTCCTTGTATTTCTTAAACCAGAAATTTAACGCCCTACCAACCAGAAAAAAATTAGCATTCAAAGTTCAACTTGAAAAAACCTAGCCAATGAAATTTTATCTTCCTCACAAAGCTTCAATTTGGTATATCGTTATGTCATAATACTGCACACTACTCTGAAATACTATATAGCATTTCTTCTACCAAGACAACACCACTCTGAAATTATGTGCAACTGAAGAAAAGCCATGGATTGAATCATATTAGGACCAAGAAAAAACATTTGAATGCACATACGCGAAACATTCCTCAAATAAAGATATGTATCTAAACAGAAAAGGGCTAAAAAAACACTATTGTCTAACTTGTAGAATCCATCCACACCGATCCAAATACCACGAAGTACATTCATAGCAATATCCGACCATCGAATTCCAAGAGCAACAACAGAGAAATAGAAAAATCAGAAATTTGAAACTAAATTAAAGCTTTAGTTGTAGCATATAGAGATAAAGCTTTCTCGAAAATGGGTATAGAAGGTAACAAGGCAATAAGAATATAAAGAAAGGAAATAAACCTAAATTCCTTCGGTCTTTCCACAGCTTATGTACTGCCCGTGCAGCTCGCGGTGGTTGCATCATTCTCGAATGGGTTGTTTCTCAACTGTGCAGAATGGGTTCCCCTAATCTTTGAGTTAGGGTTCGTCTGGGTTTCAACTTGGAGGTTAGGGTTAGGGTTCGGGTGGGTTAGCATGGGATGAGATTGGTTAATCCTGGAGCAATAGGGTTCGGGTGGGTTAGCATGGGATGAGAGGGATGATGAGAGGTTAGGGTTAGGGTTCGTGTGAGGGCGCCGAGAGGCTTCAGAGAAGAGAGAGATGAGGGGGACGAGATTGAAGAGAGACACGAGAAAAAGGTTGAACACGGGAGTCTTTTGAATTATCCTACTAAGTTGAAAACAGCGTCGTTGGATTTAGTTGCCACGTAGGCAACGGGGACACAGCCTGGGGATGTTTAGACTTTTCCAAAACACAATAGAATGGCACAGAGGGCGGTAAATAGTTACAAAAAGCAGGGGCACAATTGTTAAAAAAGTTGTTGACAGCTGCCCGCGTATTGGCAGTTATTAATATAAGATATATACACGTTGATTCTATAAGTTTGCCAAATTCCTTGGGTTGTTAATTTTTGTAATTAACGATCCTTGGGTTTGAGAAACTTTACAATCATGCTGCCTGTTCTGCTTGGATAGTGAGATAAAATGAGATGGTTTTAGATCAAAATTAAAAATAGAATAAAATATTGTTTTTAATATTATTATTATTTTTAGATTTAAAAAAGTTAAATTGTTTATTATATTTTATATACAAATTTTAAAAAAATTATAATGATAAGATAAGAATAAATGAACTGGTTTATTAATCCAAATGGTTCATATAATTCTTACATTACAAAGTCTACGTTTCAATCAAACAATAGTTGGCATATGACCCACTAATTAAAAAACAAAAAAAATTATATATGGCAATTCATCCGGGTTAAGCTTTTGGAAGGTGGAATGTAAGAAAAGATAATCATGATCCAAGAAATGAGATAAGGTAAAATTGCTATCATCTTCTAGCATGCCTGACGAAAATGCCCTTAAGATGTTAACTTGTTGCAGCTAATCTATATACCCTTCTAGTCATTCAGTACACCTATATGGACTGTTGAAACATTTGGTCAAAGTTATAATTAAATAATGTCGGATTAGATACAAGGCTTTCAAGCGGGACACCTATATAGACCATCCTGAAATTCAAACATTCAAAAACAAATATCCAATCCCATCAATAACTTGATATGACCTATATTCACCAATAAATAGACTGACACTGACAGAACAAATTGTATATTGTTTTCATGCGGGTATACAGGCCATTAATTCAACATCCAGCTTTGACCATAAACATCCACGAGAATATACGCAATTACCTCACTTCCTGTATTTTCACTTGTAATTGACTCTGATACTATCTGCAATATTTTAAATAAAACTAAGTTAAAGTTATATCTGGATGCATACTTCAAAATGACTATAAACGGTATAAGTGGAGTTCTCTTAGAATCATTATAAAGATTAGTAAAATCAACATCTTATTCTTAACACAAAAGTAACATGATTAGTGTAATATCCGAGTTTTACTACGTGAGTCGTTACATCATTTTATTTTAACCCTTAAGTTGAATATTTTCATGAAAAGATTTTATTATTTTTGTATTCCAATTATTTATATTAAGTTGGGTGTGTTTTATTTTAGGTGATTTATTAAAATGAGTTAAAAGTATATTTTATACCTTTAATACTTTTCTTTTAAGTCCTTCACTTTAGATTAATTATAGATTTGGCCCTTTAATTCTAAGCCATTGGATGAGTAGGTGGGAGGATTATCTAATAAGGTTTAATCTTGGACATCCAACCAAGGATAAGCTTTGACTACTTATCTTAATAGCTTCCGTTGGTTTAAAGAATGAAGCAATCAATACAAGTTCATATCTACAAGTTCATATCTACAAGTCCATATCTACCTAACTAATTAGGTTTAATCCAAAAGCTTCCGTTGGTTTAAGGCAAATGGTCTTGAAATCCTTTTCTCTTCTTCAATCTAGCGACAACCCTCATTCTTCTCATTCTCTCTTTATTTCTTTTACAACTCAAGAGAAAAACCAAGGTACTTATCCATTTCTTGAACCGTGAGAGCTTCCAACAAAGGAAGAAAGAAAACTTCTTTCCCCAATCCGTGTTCTATACTCTTTCTTACCACTTTGAAGTTGTTTTTAGTTGGAATTTCAAGTTGTTTCATCCATCAAGAAGTGAAGGAAATAGGGGTAAGAGATTTCTAACTTATTTCTTAGTATAGATGATATATGGGTTTTGAAATACATAAACCATCCTATATATATATATATATTCTGTTTTGAATGATTAAACACATGAAAGTTGTTTTAATATTCTGTTTTTGTGTATATATATGTATATGTTCTGTTTTGAGTGATTAAACACATGAAAGTTGTTTTAATATTCTGTTTTTTATATGTATATATATATGTGCTCTGTTTTAAGTGATTTAAAATGCATAGATGGGGTTGTTTTAATGTTATGTTTTCTTCTATAAGAGGCTAGATGTATTAAGATTATTTTGGCTATATGTAATTTTATAAGTTGTTTTAAAAAGGGGTTGTTAAATGATTTAACTATAAACTTTGAGGTTAAGGGTTTGAATTACTTAATGGATTATCTTAATTATTTTCCTATGTTATGCCTTACTAAATAATATGTGTTAACTAGGTTAGTTATCTTCTTATATTACTTTTGTAAGGTTTTGTTGGGAGGGTAATCATTTGAAGTAACGTTAAGGATATAAAACGACGTTAGGTTTATAATATTGTAGTTTATCGTTAAGTGGATGCTTAAAGGATGTTGGATGAGTATTAACACACTTGTTATTTATTGGATTAGGATTCACTGAAGTTGAAGAGATTTCAACGGGTCAAGGTAAGTAGTTATGACCATGCGCCCACGCCAAGTCCTCTTGTGGAAGAATATTTCTCTATCTCTTTCCAAACGTTCCTCTAATTAAAGAATAAAGGAATTTATATTATGTACAAGCCTTTCTTGGTAGCCCCTGTTAAACACCCTATTAATTATAATTGTTTGTATGTGTATATAGTAATGCATGCACGTAGATTCTAAGTCATGGAATTTTCATACATGCTCCTTGAAATAATTAAGGTTCTATTTATATGTAAGCATGACATGAAATGCTAATTTCCAAAATAAATGCATATGCATTGAACTAAGAAAGATAATGAAAATGATTGATTTCAAAGAAAGAAAAGAATGGAATGAAGGTTAATATATGAAAATATGTAATGGCCATATGAAGGAAAGGGTACCAAAGAAATGGGCAGATTGCAATGCCGGGTAAGTAGTATTGGTAGTGCACCCAGTGCTGCTCCCTGACAGAAAGGGGTTCCTAACCTGTGGCCACGGGTGGAATCCAGGTCCAATAGGACCGCTAACCCCAAACACACGGGGCGTAATAGTGTGTTGGCCAAAAGAAAGTGAAAGATTAAATTTAGTGTATGCATGAAGATATGATATATATAAGTATGTATGAAAATAAGAAATAAAGATTTGGCATAAAAGTATGAAGTGAGTATATGCATGATAGTAAGAAGTAAGTGTATGCATGATGTTATAAAGAAAGTATATGCATGGAAGTATTGTCAGAGTTAGTATTGGTTTATGGATGCATGTTTTCAACAGAAAGAACTATTTTTTTTAAGTTAACAGCATGATGTACTACTTACTGAGTATTAAACTCATTTTGTGTTTATGTTTTTAAATGTCCAGGTACAGAGGAATCTGCTGAGGAGTTGGGTAGTGCTGAGGAGGGAGAGGCTGATATTTAGTAGCCCCTGCATAGTTTGGTTCTTTATAATGTGTGTTTTATGGTGAGGTTATGGAAACTTATCATGTTTAAAGTTAGTAGGAACTGAGTTCCTTTTTATTTAAGGTTGTTATGTTAAATAAATGGATGACGGACTCTGCGAGTCCTTTGTAAAGAAATATAAAGGTATGTCTATTAGATGTTTCTTTCAAAAAAAAGATAAAATAAAATAAATAAAAATAAAAATATAATAATAATAATAATAACACTAATAACAATATGGGCATTCATTTAGAAATAAATTTATTGATATAATAAAAGAAAGAACAAGTACGGGATCACAGGCTCGCTCTTGATAGGGTGGGGTTGTGACAAATAGATCACATGCACCACCTACTACAAGATCAACTACTTTTAGGGGAAACTTTATCATTCATCATTGGCCCCATTAATCATTCATCTTAAAAATTGAATCATTCATCATGGCCCAATTGTTTTATTATAATTTCAAGAGAAATTATTTAGATGTCAACATACAAACATTACAACTGTGACCCGTAGATACGTTGAAAACATGTATATATGCTGGGAGAAAAGATGACAATAATGCTTTTCATTCTCAAGTACTAAAGAACTTTTGTATGCTCTCTGGAAATGCTTTATTGGTTGCGCTATAACCCCCATCCACGACTAGGTTGAGCCCACTCACATACTTGGACTCCTCCCTCACTAAGAACAACGCAGCATCTGCCACATCTCCTGCTTCTAAAACTACTCCTTTCAAATTTGCCGCGGAGGATACAATCTCTTCCACCTTTTTCTTGTCTATTCTTATCGCTTTTAGGACCATAGGAGTGGCCACAAAATGTGGTGATATGCAATTCACTCTAATGCCGTACTGCCCCAACTCAACACCTAAATTCTTCGTTAGTCCTACAACAGCATGCTTGGACATCGTGTAGGTGTGAGAGGCCATTCCATGTGACTGTGTTGTAGAGCTTGCGGTGAATAGAATGGTACCCCTTTTCGCTGGAATCATTACTTTGGCTGCGTGTTTTGCTCCCAGAAATGACCCCAAGACATTCACATCAAAAAGTCTCTTGTATTCCTTCTGCTGATGGCTAAGATGTTTTCATATAATTGGCCAGCAAGGCCTGCGTTGTTGAACATTATGTCGAGTTTCCTATGCTTCGACACTGCAGTATTAACAGCATTCTCGACATCAGACTCGCTAGTGACATCGCAGTGGACGTAGGAAATGCGACCATTGATACTTTTGTCTTGGCAAACTGAGAAACCAAGCTCGTCTTGGATGTCAGCAATGATGACCTTAGCACCATGTTCAGCGAATAGTCTTGCCGTACTCTCGCAAATTCCACTTGTACCTCCGGTTATTAAGGCAACCTTGCCTGCTAATCTGCATATTAATCCAAATTTTATTATGGGAAATCACTTGAAATATCACAACAATTGATATAAACGATGGAGAGAAAGATCTAGAATAAGATTTGCTTTTTATTATTACCTCTTAGCAATGGGAGCTAGCAAGGACGATGCACCGTTCATGTTGTTTGTTGTTGGTTGCGAATACTATTTTCACCGCAATAAATTGGCCATAAAAGGCCGTTTTTCTTGTAGTGTATATAAAAAAATAATGTTAGGTATAAGTTGTACAAATTTTATAGAAGTCTTTTGCAAAAATATGGGCTCTATCCAGAAAAATAAAACTTTTCATATTTTTTTATAGTGAGATATACTGTTTTATAAAAAGCTTGCACAAGATGTGGGCATCTAGAACTTATATATATCAGTTCTCATGTAAACAAACAAACCAAAGAACTATTAAAACACCAAAAAGATAAAACATTAAAAAAAGAGATCGAGATAGAAATATACGCTTTGGTGGTGGCTGGCCGACTATATATATATATATATGTATGTATATGTATGTATATGTATGTATGTATTTAAAATTCTATTTTATTTCCATTTTCTATTCCAGATGATTTTTTAAAAAGAGAGATAGAAACGTACGCTAGAGATATTCTCAAATGGTTTAGGGGCAATTTCTGTGTAAATGCGAGGAACAAAGGAAGACAACAACAGGCGATTGTAGAAATTTGCAGTGAGAGCAGAAGATACTTAAAAACCATTAAAAGCAGTGACAATTTTTACACCAAGCGGCAAGTTTAATCTAGTATAAACACGTAGATTTTCTTTTGCAATCGTGTCACCAAATCTAGTTTTGTGAAGTTTTAGAAATTTAAAAATTTTACACGTTTGCTTTGTTGTTGTATCTGGAATATGTAATGATTTTTCAACCAAGCGGCATAACAAGCAGGAAAACTAACAGAACTGTGAAAAGACCAGAACGCTCGTCGGCGAAAGAAGGGAAAAAAAAAAAAAAAAAACAGAACCAAATTTATGAAGCAAAGAAGGGGCAAAGGGGGATAAAAATCCAGAAATACGGTAACAAAAGTATAAAGGATAAAAGCTTAAAATACACAATAATGTCAATAAGAAGAACGGCACAAAGGGCACCAACGGAAAATAAATATAAAACAGGCTCAAAATTGTCAAAAAATGAAACTGAGCGACAATAAATAGTTACAAAAAGAAGGGGTAAAACTGGTATAAAAAAGTTGTACGACAGCTGCCCAAGCAGCGAATTTAATCTACTATAAACACGTACATCCCATTTTGTCATCGTGCCAACAGATTTTCTTGACTAGGTGGCAAATTTAATCTAGCATAAACACGTACAACCTATTTTGTAATCGTGTCATCAGATTTTATTTTTATAAAGCTGTAAAAATTTAAATATTTTACACTTTTCCTCCGGTCTTGCATCTGGAATTTCAACCAAAACGTGTAAAACAAAATAGTATTCCCTCCCAAGCGCCGGAACGAGGAGGAAAACCAAGGCAACTGTACAATGACCGAAACGTGAGCCGACAAAAGAAGCAAAAACAATCGACAGACTGCAATTTAGGAAATCAAGCGGAAAACACAATAATAGAATGGCACAGAGGGCGGTAAATAGTTACAAAAAGCAGGGGCAAAACTGTTAAAAGAGTTGTTAGACAGCAGCCTCCGTATTGCCACTTATTAATATAAGATATACACACGTCGATTCTATAATTTTGCCAAATTCCTTGGATTGGTAATTAACAATCTTGGGTTTGAGGAAATTTACAATCATGCCGTATATTCTATTTGGATGGTGAGAAAAAATGAGATGATTTTAAATTAAAATTAAAAATTGAATAAAATATTATTATAATATTATTATTATTTTAAGATTTAAAAAAAGTTAAATTATTTATTATATTTTATATAAAAATTTAAAAAAATTATAACGATGAGTGGACGAGATAGTTTCTTAATCCAAACGTTCCATGTTATTCTTACATCACAAAGTCTACGTGTCAATCAAACAATAGTTGGTATATGACTCACTAATTAAAAAACAAAAAAAATTATATATATATATATCTATACTTATATATAAAGTGCGAATCCTCTTTCTATAATTTTCGTCTAACTTTTTCATTTCCCATTTTACCCTTAGTTATATTCTTAAATTACGTCTTGAGTGATTTTATTCTTCTTTTGCTAATTATTAATTTTGTCTTTTGGCAAAATTGGCATTCCGTCATTTTACATTTCTGAGCTGCCGACCTCTTTCCACTTTTATCCCTGATTTTGCATCCAAATTCGGTCACTTTTATTTCTTGTTTTCTTCACCGCCTTACTATTATTGTCATTTTACATTTGGATCTTATCACTTCCTCTCACAATCTCTTAATATTTTCCTTCCGCTGTATTCTCTTTCTGTCTACTCTCGCTTTCTTGCAAAAAATAAAAAATTTGTGTTTTCGAATTGCTCCTCCTCCAAAATCTCGGCAGTCTCGGCATGGTTCTTTTTCCTCTATTCTCTCAGTGTTGCATGAGTGAATTTCTTACACTATAATCACATCATGCGCATATAGATGCAGCAAAAAAAAACCAAACAGATTATACGCATATGCATGAGAGAAAATCATACCCAAATACAATCTGTAACTTGTTGAAATTTTCACAACTTGAGTGAAAAAAAAAATCATATGCATATATACAAAACCAAACCAAATTAAAAAACAGTGTAATACATGTGTACCACCCACCAAATACGAACATTAGCCCAGCCGTGCTCGGAACACCAAAACTGTCGTGGTTCAGGCTGTGAGGGAGAGAGAAAAGTCGGCGTTGCCTAGGGAAGGAGGGTATGGCCGAGGGATGGAGGTCCGGTGTGCACGTGGGTGACGATGAGCGGCCATTGATGGCGGATCTGAGGGAGGAAAAAGAGAAAAGAGATGTAAAGAGAGACCGTCCGTGCGAGGGAAGAGAAAGAGGCTACGGGCCTCGAGCTAGGGAAGGAGGAATGGCTCGCTGGTGGGAGAGATGAGCGAACGGAGAGGGAGAGATCAGTGTGAAGGAGAACTGTTCACAGAGGGAAATAAATGTGATGGAGGCTCGTTCAGGCCGTGAGGGAGAGGGCACATGGAGGAGAGCAAGGAGATTGTGGCCGCGGCGAGGCTGTGACTGGCGGATTATGGTGGGCTGGCTGGCAACATCAGATCTAGGAAGAAGGAGAGAGAGAGAGAGAGAGAGAGAGAGAGTGGGGACAAATATCTTGGGACGGTGGACTTGAATTTCTCATCTAAATGAACATGTGATGAGCTGTACATTTTCATAAGAAAATTATGAAACTCATTATATGCAATTAGCGAGTTGATTGGAAAATACGCCATTTAAATTCATCAGTGCTTATATTTTTAAAATCGCGTACAAATTTGAGAATATATGGATGGATAAATATCATGTTACTATCTTTCTAAGACTAAAATAATCATAAAGCCTATTTTTACATCTGTTTGATTAAATATGTTAAAGTACAATAGTAAATTCAAGTTTGTTGTGGGCAATGGATTAACAGTGAATTAATTCTTTTTTGTATCATAAGCTTTTTCCCTACTAACTTAATGTCATAAGTCTCCTGCACCGTATCAATCACTCTTCCATTAAGATTAAAGAAAGTAATCAATCATATTTACTAAGATTAAAGAAACTAATTAACAAGGTAGTGGTTGAATTTACTATTCCACTTGAGGATATTTAGTAAATTGAAATATAGAAAAAAAAAAAGTTTTAAAATTTTTTTGAACATTAGATATTATTACAAATAATTAGGGTATAAAAAATGTTAGGCGAAAATATTTTTCCTCTATTTGCATTTGTTTATTTCGCTGTCAGAGCATAGTTCATTTAAATTTTTCCACTCAATGAATTTTACACAAAATTCTATTAAGAATTTAAAATATAAAAAAATAAAAGTTAAAATGCTATAAAATTTTATTTGTTTTAATTTATACATTAATAATTATTGCAAGTTTCATAATAATATTTATAAAAAATTTTCATTACTTTTTTAATTCATACATTAATAATTATTGGAAATTTAATGATAATGTTTAAAAAAGTTTTCATTACTTAGCTATTAGCACATAGTTCATTTGTAAAATTTTATTTATTTTAATTTATACATTAATAATTATTGCAAATTTAATAAAAAAATTTATAAAAAAATTTCAAATAATTGAAATGCAGAAGAAAATTAAAAAAAAATGAAATGCAGAAGAAAAAAAAATAATTTAACTTTAGATATTTTTACAAATAATTAGGGCATACAAAAATGTTAGACGATAATATTGTTCCTCTAATATTTGCATTTGTCTATACAGTAAATATTTTTATTATATTTTCTTTTTTATATAATAAAAATATAAAAAAACAAAATATAATAAAATTTTAAACATTAGTTTATGCTAACTGGTAAGATAATATTATTATATTTGCATAAGAATAGCCTGCATAGAAATTTTGAGAGTTCTCTGACTATTGACCATGTAATCGATTTGCAATAACCCACATGAAAGTTTTGTTTTTTTATAAATATTGAATTTATCTATATCATTTCTTATTATTGTTAATATATTTTTTCTGATGTATTTTTTTTTATACATATTTGTTGCTTTTACTTTATTATTCATCAATCTGGTTGTTATCAATTTCCTATATTTGCACTATTTTTCTATTTCTCCTCTACTTCTTAGTATGTTCTTTTCTATCTCATTTAAAAAAATATTATTCAATTTATTCATATTCATATAAATGCACTTGTAATTAAGATTAATTATTGATATTATATCTTTGTTGTGTCAATATTTACTTTTCTCATTATATTAATTTCTTTTAATACATTTGTTTTATTTTAAAATCTACTATCTTTTTATATATATATATATATATATATATATATATATTTAATTAGCACATATATATAACTAGCATATAAATTATGCCCCTACTAGGGCCTAGGCAAACGTCCAAGGGATGTTTCCTCTACTCTAATTATATATATATATATATATATTGTAAAACAATAGTTGACATATGGCAATTCATCCCGGTTAAGCTTTTGGAAGGTGGAATGTACGAAAAGATAATCATGATCCAAGAAATGAGATAAGGTAAAATTGCTATCATCTTCTAGCATGCCTGACGAAAATGCCCTTAAGATGTTAACTTGTTGCAGCTAATCTATATACCCTTCTAGTCATTCAGGAAACCTATATAGACCATGCTGAAATTCAAACATTCAAAAACAAATATCCAATCCCATCAATAACTTTTACAAGTAACATAAGATCACAATCTATTATAAATATTGTACTACCAACTACTTTTAGGGGAAACTTTATCATTCATCATTGGCCCCATTAATCATTCATCTCGATTCATTAGTTCAAAATTTAATCATTCATCATGGCCCAATTATTTTATTATAATTTCAAGGGAAATTATTTAGATATCAACACGCATATATGCTTGGAGAAAAATGACAATAATGTTTTTCATTCTCATGTACTAAAGAACTTTTGTATGCTCTCTTGAAAGGCTATATTGGTTGCGCTATACCCCCCATCCACGACTAGGTTGAGCCCACTCACGTACTTGGACTCCTCGCTGGCTAAGAACAACGCAGCATCGGCCACATCTCTTGCGTCTAAAACTGCTCCTTTCAAATTTGCTGCGGAGGATACAATCTCTTCCACCTTTTTCTTGTCTATTCCCATCGATTTTAGGAGTAGAGGGGTGGCCAAAGCATGTGGTGATATGCAATTGACTCTAATTCCGTACTGCCCCAACTCAACACATAAATTCTTCGTTAGTCCTACAACGGCATGCTTGGACGCTGTGTAGGTGTGAGAGGCCATTCCATGTGACTGTGTTGTAGAGCTTGCGGTGAATAGAATGGTACCCCTTTTCGCTGGAATCATTACTTTGGCTGCGTGTTTTGCTCCCAGAAATGACCCCAAGACATTCACATCAAAAAGTCTCTTGTATTCCTTCTGCTCGATGGCTAAGATGTTTTCATCTATTTGGCCAGTAAGGCCTGCGTTGTTGAACATTATGTCGAGTTTCCCATGCTTCAACACTGCAGCATTAACAGCATTCTCGACATCAGACTCGCTAGTGACATCGCAATGGACGTAGGAAATGTCATCATTGATGCTTTTGTCTTGGCATACTGAGAAACCAAGCTAGTCTTGGATGTCAGCAATGATGACCTTAGCACCATGTTCAGCGAATAGTCTTGCCGTACTCTCGCCAATTCCACTTGCACCTCCGGTTATTAAGGCAACCTTGCCTACTAATCTGCATATTAATCCAAATCTTATTACAGGAAATCTCTTGAAATATCACAACAATTGATATAAAAGATGGAGAGAAAGATCTAGAATAAGATTTGCTTTTTATTATTACCTCTTAGCAATGGGCGCTAGCAAGGACGATGCACCGTTCATGATATTTGTTATTGGTTGTGATGTCGTTGGAGGGTGTTTTGATGTGAATATTAGATCTCGTCTGGTGATGTTTTATAAGGAGAGAACTCAATCGTAGAAGGATTACAATTGAGAACCCAATTATGACTTGCATTTGGTCTATGACTTGCATTTGGTCCTTCTGTTCCTTTCCTGTTAATGGACAATTCATACAAGTCTTTCGTAAAAGTATGGGCTCTATCAAGAAAAATAAAACTTTTCATATTTTTTTTATAGTAAGATTTACTGTTTTATAAAAAAAGCTTGCATAAGAACTTATATATATAATTTCTCATACAAGCCAACCAAAGAACTATTAAAATACCAAAAAGATAAAACATTAAAAAAAGAGAGACAGAAGCGTACGCTTTTGGTGGTGGCTGGCCGACTCTATATATATATATATATATATATATACACACACATATGTATTTAAAATTCTATTTTATTTCCATTTTCTATTCCAGATTATTTTTTTAAAAGAGAGACATAATCGTACGCTTTGGTGGTGGCTGGCCGAATATATATATATATATTCAAAATTCTATTTTATTTCCATTTTCTATTCCAGATGATTTTTTATTCTCTATTTTAGTTTTTCATATTTTCTAATTTCTTTTAATTACGCTTATATTTAATTTTTTGATTTTCTTCTATTTTTTAACTTTTTTAAAAACTTTTATATTTATTTTTTGGAAACGCAATGAGTTTTTTTTTTTTTTTAAATATAGATAACTAAAAATCAAAGGATTGGTTTGGCAATAATTATTGTCAATTTAGTATAAAAGTATATATAAACACAAAGTCAAAAACGCCCCCAACAAAAAACACCTATTATAAGCGCGTGTCACCAAATCAATATAATAAGCATGATAAAGTAAGGTGTAATAGTCAACAAAATAAATTTAAAACACCGTAAGGAATCTTCGCAAATTGTCTCTTTCCATAAAAGAGAACAAAAAAATGTGTTCATTTAAGTATTCTTTTAGTCTATTGGTTGGAAATTTGGAACCGGCACGGAAAGTCTCCTACTAATGAATCACAAATTGTTTGCTTTTGAAATGTTGAAAAAGATTTTCTGGGAAAACTTTTCTTTCATGTAAAAAGTTTATTTCATGTTAAAGTTTTATTTTATGTAAAAGTTTTCTTTCATGTAAAGGAAAATCTTTCGTGTAAAAGTTTTCTTTCACGTAAAAGTTTTCCTTTTTTTTTTTTAAGAAAAGTTTCATATGAAGTCTTTTGTAACCTTGGTCTCGCTATGATACTAACTTGTAATTACCGTCCTTATAGTGGGTCTTTTTATTTATTCGATTTTGATAAAAATCGACGAGAATTATTAATTATTTTAAAATTCTTTTCTATTCATGCTAGGATACAAAAGATTCTATGCTATAAATAAATTTCATTTTCTTAATTAAAAGATTACAGCGAAAAACATTAAATTTCATAATTTAAGTTTTCATATAAAAACATATTGCCTAGGCCTTCGTGCTCTTACCACTTGGGCTGTGCCTGTCCTGGCCTGTCATTATTTAAAATGATAAAATATCGTTAATTACTCAAAGAGAATAAAATCATTTAAATTAACTTTGGAGTTTTCAACTTAAAGTTAAACGTCTTAATATTTTAAAACAACTAAAATATTTAATCTAAGTAATTATCCACAATTATAATATTTTCAGAACTCATTAAAATATTATAATTGTGTTATTTTAAAAGCAATCTTATCTAATATTTAAAATATCTGTAGGTTTTAAAATATCTATCTTACTTTGAAATCCGGTAGATAGTTTTCATAACACACCATCAAGGTACAACACTTAGGATAAGGCTCAGCACGTAGATTGAAGCTCGGCATGTGGAACGAGGCTCAGCATGTTGACTGAAGTTTAACACTTAGATCGAGGCTCATAAATAAAGAAGAATAAAGAAGGAGCGGATATCACAATCTCCCCTCCTTAAATAAATTTCATCCTCGAAATTTGCTTAAGGCCCTAAGGCTTGGCTTAACGTACTACAAATTTGCTTAAGGTCCTAAAATTTTCTTAACGCTCTAAAATTTTTATTTTTATTTTTTTAACTAAAGCCCTAAAGATTTTGCTTATCCTTATTAGGGACCCATTTAAATAGGTCCTTACGTCATCCTAGTGTTATCGTGCATGTTGGGCATCTTGGGCATTGCTGAGAGGAAAATTTTTTCACACGTCTCACTGCTCGTCCATCAACAGGTTTGGAATTGGCTCCAGGCACTTGATTGCATCCCTCTAGTAGTGCTCACGCTATCCAAGCTGAGGTCCTTGCGAAGCTATCTTCAAGCACTTAGTCGCATCCATCTGGTAGTGTTTGCGTTATCCAAGTTGAGGTCCTTGCAAGAAAACTCGAAATTATCGTCTCTTCTTTCATCTCGGTCCTTGCTTATCTCATGGTCATCCACGCATTTCCTAACTATCGCAGTTTATTTAACCATTCTAGTCTATTCATTCATAACATGCAACTACATCTATACGTTATTTTCATCTCCCATTCCTTCCCTTTCTAACTATGTTCATTCTCTATGACTTCCTTCATTACATGCACTTAACATAACCTTTCCTAGTAGGTGTCATTCTGACATGCATTCATTAACTGGGTTGTACTGGTAAAATATTGTAATACTTAAAACAAAATACTTTCTCATACTTACTGTAGGACGAGACATGCCTTGGGAAGACGTTAGCCTAAGTTTTCCATTCTTACTTCAGTTCTCTTTTCAATAGCTTTCTTTTCATGTAAAGTTTTCTTTCATAATAAAAGTTTTCTTTTATGTAAAAGTTTTCTTTTATGAAAAAGATTTTCTTTCATGTAAAGAAAAGTTTTCCTTTACGTAAAAGGTTTCCTTCCACTTAAAAGTTTCTTTCATGTAAAAAGTTTATTTCATGTTAAAGTTTCATTTCATGTAAAAGTTTTCTTTCATGTAAAGGATCTTCTTTTATGTGAAAGATTTTCTTTCACATAAAAGTTTTCTTTCTTTTCTTTTAAGAAAAGTTTCATATGAAGTCTTTCATAACCTGAGTCTCGCTCTGATACCAACTTGTAACGCCCATCCTTATGGTGGGTCCTTTTGATATTTGATTTTGATAAAAATCGATAGAAATTACTATTCCTTTTAAAATTCTTTTCTATTCATGCCAGGTTACAAAAAAATCAATGCTATAAATAAAATTCATTTTCTTAATTAAAAAATTACAGTGGAAAACATTAAATTTCATAATTTAATTTTTCATATAAAAACATCTTGCCTAGGCTTTCGTGCTCTTCCCACTTGGGTTGTGCCCGTCCTAACCTGTCATGCTCATCTTGTGTCTGGGAGAGCACACATAAAAACTAAAATGAGTCGATGACTCGTAAGCATTACTTCATACAGTCAAAATATAATGATATAGATTTTCACTCATGCATTTATCATTCCATACATACATATCATACTTAACGTGCATACGTCTGTCTTTTCATTTTAAAATGTTACGAGGTGAGATTTTTCTTTATAAACATGCTTTCTTCTTTAAAACAGTTCCCCACACATCGTTGCCTTCATTTCTTAAAGAATCTTTTCATGCATTCGTTCTTTTACATACATTCATGCGTTCATCTTTTCTTACTTACATACGTTCATGCATTTCGTTCATCCATTCATACATACATTATTTCTTAACATGCATCCATTCTTTTTTTTCACTTTCATTGGCCATAGCACACTGTTACGCCCCGTGTGCTAGGGTTAGCGGTCTTTTGGATCTGATTCTGCCCGTGGCCACAGGTTTGGGAATCCATTCCGTCAGGGTGCAGCATTGGGTGCACTACAAGTACTACTTACCCGACATTACAATTTGCCCCGTCTAGTCCATTCATTTCTTTCGATTCATAAGAGTTTTACTTAAGAAAATGGTTTTCCCTTTTTTATTTTGTAAAAGTTATTTTAAAAGAAGTTTTTTTAAGAGAAAATGGTTTTCTTTCTTTTATTTTAGGAAAGAGAGTTACTTTAAAAAATTTGTTTTCTTTCTTTTCATTACAGTTTTAGTCCTTACATTCTTTAACAGTTCTTACGTCTTTTAAAGCATCATTTCGTTTCCTTTTCCTGAACATACATACAATACGTACTACTTATAGCATCCATTCACATGCATACACATACATACTTTGGGTGTGTAAAAAGGGGCTGCCAAGGAAGGCCGCTACATACTTATACTTGAAAACTTACGTTTCGTTTCTTTTTCCTTTTAGAGAAAAGCTTTCGTCTTCTTCTTCGTTTATATAAAGAAAAACTCTAGATGGCAACCTACTCAATCCATGCCATACTCAATCCATTCAGTCCATTCATGTGCGTGTCAGATGGCAACCTACATGCGTATACATAACCTTACGTCATCATCTATCTAATGCATAAGTAACTATTCTAAAAATAGAACTATGCCTCACTTGGAACACTCTCCATCCATCCCTGGGCTCTCATGTGTCATTTACTATACTAAAACCTTCAGGATCTTATTCCTTAAAGTGAACCTTCGTGATTCACCTTAGGGTTAAGGCACTAAGACCTTCATCTTATTCTTCTATTTCCACAATCTGACGCATGATTCCAACCGATAGAGTCATGCGTCCTAACCTTAGACTACTTACCCATTACTACGTTCACGTATCCTAACCCATACTAAATCTTCATTCCCAACTAGTCAGGCTACATGAATTCAAGCCAACTCTGGGGCTAAAACACCATGTAACCATGATCAGGAAAGATTACCCATTACATATGGTAAACCTATCCGGCACACGTGTCTCACTAGAGACACCTGCATCTTACCCCCCTTTTAATACCTAAAAGCAACTTATAGCTCCAATGAATGCCCGCTTGTATAAACAAGCTCCATACTCCGATACCAACTTGCTCAGACCCGATCGATAGGACACTTCCTACTTCTCGGCCCTGTACAAGTTCATCCCAACACTTGATAGGAGAGGATGACATCCACAAATGCACCTCTATCACGTCACGTAGCTCAAGACTAATCTCGAGTCACGTCATGATACCCATCATGCTTCCGCTGCACGCTCTGATACTTTTCCACCACTTCTATATACTTTTAGCCATAGTCAACCACAAAGTGACACCCGTCACCCCAGACTATAGCCATATCACCAATGCTTCGGGACATTATTACATAGTTCTCGCCACTTAACAAGAGCACTGCATCCAGAAATGCACCTCTGTCACACTATGCAGCTCGAGACAAATTCTCGAATAACAGCACAATGCCCATCATGCTTCTGCTACACTCTCTGATACCTTTCCATCGCTTCACACATACCTTCAGCCACAAGTCAGCCTCAAGGCAACACCCATTACCTTGGACTACAGCCACATCACCATTATTTCAGGATACTGTTACACAGTTCCCGCCACTTAACAAGAGGACTGCATCCAAAAAGGCGCCTCTGTCACACTATGCAGCTCGAGACAAATTCTCGAATAACAACACGATGCCCATCATGCTTCCGTTACACTCTCTGATACCTTTCCATCGCTTCACACACACCTTCAGCCATAAGTTAGCTTCAAGACAACACCCGTTATCTTGGACTACAGCCACATCACCATTGCTTCGAGACACTGTTACACAGTTTCTATACGTTACACCATACACTCCACACTTCTCTACTATGCCATCCAACCCTTCGTGACATGCCATCCAGTATATCATGACCTAGTACAGAGTAGACTCACGTGAACTCTCATCCATCCACGCTACAACACTCATCGCTACGATACACGCCTCACGGTGCATCGCTACGCGACATGGAGTATGCGTCACACGTACTCCTTTCTCTATAACACTTATTATCATGACGCACATCACATGGTGCATCGACATACAACACAAAATACACTCCACGCGCACTCCCTTCCTTCTACGCCACACATCACAACAGTGCACGTCACACGGCGCGTCGCTGCATTACACATAGTACGCTTCGCGCGTACTCTCTTCATACTACATGCCGTATCACAACTATGACATCTATCTCAAGCCCATACTTCACCGCACAATCCACAATACTACAAAATCAAGCCCAACACTTCACAAATATACTTCACTTCACAACTACGTAAATACTAACTATACAGTCTACAGTCTAACCAATCAACTACTTTAAACATAAATAACTAGATATCGAGGGTTATACCATCGACGGGATAACCCGTGCGTCGCTCACTGCTCGTCACAATCATGCGTTGGAGAAGCGTAAGTTGTGGTAACAGCGCGTATGGTGGCTAGCCACCATGTAAAGTGGCAGTTTGGGATTGAGAATAGCTAGGCGTGGTCTTGGGAAGGCTCAAGGTGGCCTCGTGGTGGTCAAAGGTGGCGGAGCACGGCGGCATCACGCTGTGAACAGTGAATCCAAAATGGTGGGAGTTTGCTTGAGGTGGAGGAAGACCATAGAACTTCATGGCAAGCTAGGGAAAGGTAGAGGAAGATGTGGTGGAGCTGTGGTGGCGAGGTGGTGGCCAGGCAGCGGCTCACGGCAACGGATCGGCCACTTGAAGCATAACTCGGCCTTGGAGAGTGAGGGAGAGTGAGAGCTATGTACAACTCCGTTGGGCATGGAATTTCTTGGGGAAGGTCGTGGTGATGAGAGGAACAAGGTGGTGGTGGTGAAACACAATGGGTGGCCGTGTACGGTGGTGCACGGCGGTGCAACCGTACGTGTATGAGTGGAGACCCATTGGAGAAAGAGAGAGAGTTAGAGGAAAAAAAAGACATGGGGAGGAAGCCCATGACGTGGTGATTCCATTGGTGGTGCTTGGTGGCTGTTTCAATCATGTATGGTGACTCAAGAAGGAGAAAATGGGCTTAAGACCCATTTGCTTGGAGGAAGAAAGAGAGAGGAGAGGTTGCCGATATAGCTCACCACCGGTGAGGTAGTGGTCGCCGGTGGAAAGAGAACAGGCCGGTGTGGGAGGTGGGGCACGACGGCTGGAGGTGGGGCCAGTTGGAAGTGCAAACCAAACGGTGAGGGGCAACAATGTGTTGGACGTACATGGGAGAAAGAGAGAGGAAAGATAAGAGAGAAAATGAAGAAAGGAAAAAGTGAAGGATAAAGGTAGGGGCTTGGATATTTAATCTCAGTCTTTCACTTCGGGATCTTTAAACAATCTATCGATGAGTCTAAATACTGATTTGAAAACACTTAAATAAAACACTGAGAGGAATTAGAATATAATATTATTTTATAAACTAAAGTTTATAAAATAATATTTCTTCATCATTATTTAAAATGATAAAGTATGGTTAATTACTCAAAGAGAATAAAATCATTTAAATTAACTTTGGAGTTGTCAACTTAAAGTTAAACCTCTTAATATTTTAAAACAATTAAAATATTTAATCGAAGTAATTATCCACAATTATAATATTTTCAGAGCTCATTAAAATATTATAATTGTGTTACTTTAAAAGCAAGCTTATCTAATAATACTGGAAATATCTCCTATAGATATTTCCATGATATTTAAAATATCTGTAAGTTTTAAAATATCTATCTTACTTTGAAATCCAGTAGATAGGTTTCAGAGCACGCCATCAAGGTACAACACTTAATATAATGCTCAGCATGTAGATTGAAGCTCGGCACGTGGAACGAGGCTCAACATGTTGACCGAAGCTTGACACGTAGATCGAGACTCATAAATAAAGAAGAAGAAAGAATGAGTGGATATCACAACTTAATAGAACCCTTTGTAGGCTTTGGAATATCTCCAAAAAAGTCATTGATACTCAGGTTCGGTTCTTACTTCAATTAATAGTAATCAATTGGTATTCTAGGGAATTATCAACTAATGAGTTGCAAGTGACAAGCATATCCCAGGCAGACTATAAATCATCGAAAGGGCCGAACAAGGCACAAATTGATGAGTGGTAGTATTACGACACTATGTGAGAATCTGATAATGATTACCCTCCCAATCAACCAGACGAGGACAAAAGGTGTCATTAGACTCAATAGAACCCTTGGTGGGCTTCGGAATTTCTTCCGTTACAATGTTTAATCCCTCTCTTTATTTTTCTCTCATAACAAGGAAGTTTCTCTCACGGGAACTCTAACATTTTTCACAAAGCATGCTCTTCCTATTTCTTGTGCTCTAAGTTCAATTTTTATAAGTTTGAAGAAAGGAAAATGCTTGGGTGTCCTTTAAAAGTGCCCCTAGTGTCTTTTATTTTTTTATTTTTGATTTTTTTAAATATTAAAAAAAAGTTACCACTAATGAATTTGTGTGTATGTTTTTTTTTACATTTAAAAAAAATGAAAATGCACTAATTTTGGGAGGCATATTTCGAGGGCATCTAGCTTCACCCTTGAAGAAATAGCTTGGAGGTTGAATTTGGACTCCATGGCAAGCTGTTAGAAGAAAAATTCTTTATGGAAGCCAGTGTATAATGCACATCCTCTATTTAATTGATATGACAAGACTTGAATTGTTAAGAAAATAACAAATCAAGTCTTATCATGTCAATTAAATTGAAGGTGTACTTTGCACACGGATTTCCCTGCAGAAGAGGTACTGGTGGAATGGAGTATTATGAGTGAAACATGGAGCTGAAGGAATAGTGTAGTTGTCGCCGTGGATGCTCCGAGAGAGAAGAGGGGCAGATGGAGGACAGAAGGTTCTGTCGAAGCAAGAGGGGAAGGTTAGAAAATGAACTGAAGCACAACTCAAAACGGTGCTTTTGAAGTCAGGAGAACGCACCGTTTCGTGGCTGAAGAGATTGTTGAGGATAGTAAGCAGCGCACCGTTGTGTGAAGACCATCGATGAAGTGCACCGTTTCAAGCTATGGGAGCTGAATTACTTTATTTGTAGTAGTTTTATTTCTATTATGTTATTGCACCTTACACGTGTTAGCTATTTATTTGTTCTGTTGCTTTTCTTTTGGAGAGTATGAAAGGGAAGAGAAGAAGAACTGTAAATCATCGGGACAATTGTTGATGATTAACTGTACGTGTTGGAGGTCAAGGGATTCCCTCGAAGAACCCTTATCGCATTTCTGTTTCATTCAGACTTTTTATCAAACACCTTTCATTCCATTCATCTTCTCTATTCCAACCATACCGTAGCAATACATTCATCAATCCCAATTAAATTACATACAAACAGATCATAGATTCATAACCCTTATAGCTTTTCACATGGTAGATCCAACATTATCCTCATGCCATCTTGTTTTTTGAGCTCCAAGTCTAGTTTTTTAGCTTTTAAAATTAATGGATTTGTTCTTCTAAATTGTACATTTGCATGGCCACATCCCTCATATGGGCTCTTTAATATCCATTGTCGTGCATTTCAGGGATTTGTTTCAGCTGTAAGTCATATGCGATCATTTGTTCCAGCCATTTATGATATAACAGTGGCTATTCCTAAAAGTTCCCATCCACCTACAATGCTAAGACTCTTCAAAGGGCAACCTTCTGTGGTAAGCAAACTTAAGTAGTAAGTTTTCCTTTTTTCATTTTGTTTTGTTTTTGTAAAACCACGTAACTGCAATTTTTTTTATGGGTAATAAATTAAAACCACATAACATAATTCGTATTCTTCTTTTGTTTTCTTCAAGATGACAAGTGAGTTTATATGTTGCCTTTTGCATTAACGGTAGGTAAATTTGTTTTATTTTATCTACAGCATTCTACTATGTCATATTTGGACCTGGAACTTGATGTATAACTTTGCATTTCAATTATGTACATTTTTGTGAGGCTGCAGATTTTCTACTGAGATTTGATTACCCTCCGTTGAAGCAGCCTTTTCGTACTATCTCTATTGTTTTAGGGCGTTATTTAATGTTGTTCAGTTACCATATTAATATATATGATCGATTAAAACAGGGATATTAGATCTTCAGAGGTTCAAGTTTTGTTTCTGGAGGGCTCGATAACTAACAATAGGCATGATTATATTGACATCATGATCTAAAATAGTCACCCAAAACTTTAATTAAACAGCTTAATTACAAGACCTTTTCCACTATTGTTGTTCAATGAGCAGCTTCTTGGTTCTCCAATTTTATTACCTCCCAAGTGCAAGAGGTGTTGTGTTGGTGTGCAATGGATTTTCCAAGGTCGATTTCACAAGGATTATGGCTACTTAAAGTTCAGAACTTTTCAATAAGATAGGTAGTGATGTTTCTCTTTAAGAACACCTCCTTAGCCACTGAGTTGACTAAGGGGTAGTTCCTTGATTGAGATTCTATCTTCCCCTTTTAAAAACCAAAGGTTCAATTACTAGAGAGGCCGATTGACCCTTTCCTTCTTCCTCTGATTTTAAAACTTCACTAGAATTTGACAAATCAACACAAGTTGCTAAAAAGACCAAAAATACTTATACTAGAACAGACCCTCATAGATTCAATACTGATTAATAAGGTGAATTGCTAAATAAAATGTAGATAAACCTAAGCCTTGGGCAACCTTCTTGTAGTGAATAATCTACGAGTTTCCTTATCTCACGATTTACTTCAAATGTTATACCAGTCTAGGTTAGAACATTTGGATGATAAATTTCATATACGCCCAACCAAGAAATTGAAAAGATAAATTCAATAAATTTCCTATCAACCCAACTTCAAATAACAATTTTAGAGCAATGGACTTTTTCTCACTTCATGTAACAGCCCGCTAAAATTATCAGTTTTGGATTATTTCCCGACAGCAATCACATCTCTCTCGTCTTTACCCTCATCTGGAATCACGCGTATAGATTATCTTTTCCGTAAATCACGTATTTTGTTCTTCACCGACAGCTGTAAAATCATGAGTCTTCCAAGACCACGCCTAGCCTTTCTCAAGCCCAAACTACCACTTTATGTGGTGGACAGCCACCGTACGCCTCCACGTACGTTCCTCCGACGCATGTTCGTGACGAACAACGAGCGACGCACGGGTTATCCCGTCGATGGTATAACCTTCTATCTCTAGTTATTTTACGTTTAAAATAGTTGGTTGGTTTGTGGATTGTGTAGTTGTATTTGTGGAATTCGTTGCGTAGTTGTGAAGCGAAGTGTGGTTGTGAAGTGTTGCGTTTGATTGTGTATTTTGTGGACTGTGCTGTGAAGTATAGGCGTGAGATGGATGCCGTAGATGTGATACGGCGGGTTGTGTGAAGAGAATACGCGTGTAGCGTATTCTGTGTAATGCAGCGACGCGCCGCGCGACGTGCACTGTAGTGATGTGTGTCGTAGAAGGAAGGGAGTACGCATGTAGTGTACTCCGTGTTGTATGGCGATGCATCGTGTGATGTGCATCGTGTTGATGAGAGTTGTAGCGAAGGAAGTACGCGTAGCGCGTACTCCGTGTCGCGTAGCGATGCACCGTGAGACGTGTATCGCAGTGATGGGTATTGTAGTGTGGATGGAAGAGAGTTCACGTGAGTGTACTCTGTATTAAGTCGTGATACATCGGATGGCGTGTCACGAAGGGTTGAATGGCGTAGCAGAGAAGTGTGGAGCGTATGGTGTAATGTTGGGAAACTGTATGACAGTGTCCCGAAGCAGTGATGATATGGATTATAGTCCGGGATGACTGGTGTCATCTTGTGGTTGACTATGGCTAAGAGTATATGGATTGAGAAATGAGTTGTTTGTTTGGTTGTTATTGATAATTTTAATGAACTTGTTTTAGTGCAAAGGCTTTCTGAAGTCAATTTATCTCTTCCGAGTATAGTGAAACCTCAAGTTGGCCGTGGTGTTGCAAGTGCTTACAATATGGCAATTGAGTTCAGAAGTGAAAATCTTAAGGACTCGAGTGTTCCTCTTCCAGCTGTTGTGCAGTTCCTCGTGTCTCGCGCTCTATTCTCATAGAACGCGACGATCGAGGTAAGTTAGCCTCTAACTTACTATCAGTTTATTGTGTATGTGTGATGGGTAAGAGAACTACAATTTATGTATGTATGTTATCGTATATGCCATGTCATGCTATGTCATTACATGTTTATCTGTTACGTATGATTTAATCTCTCATGAATAATTATCTGTTAAATAATCTTTTCTGCCATACAATGATGTATGTTATAAGTATGCCATGTTAAGTATGCCATATGATACATGTATGCCATGAAATGTTTATGATTAAATCATATTATGCCATTTACAAGTATACGCCATGTTAGAAAAGTATATGATATTAAATAATATCACATGCATTAAGAAAGATAAGACATGTTATGTTATAATAATGCGTGGGGCCACAACAACTGTGGAGTACGTATTATATTTATGTTATTTATAATGCGTGGGGCCACAACAACTGTGGAGTACGTATTATATTTTATGTTATTTATAATGCGTGGGGCCACAACAACTGTGGAGTACGTATTATATTTTATGTTACTTATAATGCGTGGGGCCACAACAACTGTGGAGTACGTATTATATTTATGTTACTTATAATGCGTGGGGCCACAACAACTGTGGAGTACGTATTATATTTATGTTATGTTATTTATAATGCGTGGGGCCACAACAACTGTGGAGTACGTATTATATTTTATGTTATTTATAATGCGTGGGGCCACAACAACTGTGGAGTACGTATTATATTTTATGTTATTTATAATGCGTGGGGCCACAACAACTGTGGAGTACGTATTATATTTTATGTTATTTATAATGCGTGGGGCCACAACAACTGTGGAGTACGTATTATATTTAATGTTATGTTACTTATAATGCGTGGGGCCACAACAACTGTGGAGTACGTATTATATTTATGTTACTTATAATGCGTGGGGCCACAACAACTGTGGAGTACGTATTATATTTTATGTTACATGAAGTATGGGGCCACAACAACTGTGGAGCATACACTACATGAGACACAGCAATTGTGACATGTAGAATACGTGGGGCCACAACAACTGTGGAGTACGTATTATATTTTATGTTATGTGAATTCATGGGGCCACAACAACTGTGGAGCATGAAGTATGGGGCCACAACAACTGTGGAGCATACACTACATGAGACACAGCAATTGTGACATGTAGAATACGTGGGGCCACAACAACTGTGGAGTACGTATTATGTTTTATGTTACTTGAATACGTGGGGCCACAACAACTGTGGAGTACGTATTAATGCACGTTATTAATCAAGACAATTAAATAAGATTCCAAGTTTATGTTAAGTCAAGTTTCAGATCAAGTTCATGTTATGTTATGCTCACGTACATGTTATGTTCATGTTCATGTTATGTTCCAAGTTCATGTTCACATCATGTTATGTTCACGTTTATGATACGTTCAAGCTCACGTTCATGTTATGTTATGTTCATGTCCATGTTATGTTTCACGTTCATGTTATGTTGATTGTTCATGTTATGTTTTAAGCTTAAGTTCATGCCATGTTAAGTCAAGTTCAGTTCACGCTTAAGTTCTGGTTAAGTCATGCTATATGTCAAGTTATACTATGTTTATGTATGACTATAATTATGCATTTATGCTTTTACTGCCATGCATGCATTTTTAACCTGTGTATAAGTTTTATGTTAACTTACTGAGATTTGTAATCAAATCTCACTGTGGTAGTCCCAACTACCATTCCCCCCGAATGGTAGATCTTGTTACAGGACCCAAAGGAGAATTGGAATCTGACCAACTGAATACGGTCGACTAGGCCACGGTGCGATGTTGATGATGGTATAGTATTTAACTTAGGTTAATACTTGTACTTTTGGAGTTGTATCTCAAGTATTCTTTTGATCACAACCATTTTAGACTAGTGTGGTGATCACGGCTTTTTAGTATGCCTTTATGTATGAATTATGTTTCAAGTATTTGGGATATATTTAGTTGGTGCATAGTATTGCTAAAGAAAAAGATTATCCGCTGCGAATATTGCATAATGTTAGATGCATGTTAGGAACATTGCATCTTATATGTCATGAACGGGGGCAGGTAACCTTGTGTTGCATGTCTCGACGCTTCAAATGTCCGTTCAATCCCAAGCGGAATTTGGGGGCGTCACAGGTGGTATCAGAGCAATACGTCTCTGGGTTGTAAATCCACATGTCCTTAGGAAATGCACCAAATACTAGGCTTGAGATTTTAGTCTTCATTAGGCTTGAATTTCTTCGAGATCATGTGCAGAAAAGCGATATAGTAATAGAGTTCACAAACACACATGATCAGTTAGCAGATATTTTCGCAAAACCTTTACCAGAAGATAGATTATATATGATTAGAAGAGAAATAGGTATGAAGCATGTTACGAATATCTCTTAAAGGATAAAACCAGAGTTCATAAATATAAAGAGATATTTTTTTTAATAAAATGCTTCTACATAAACTTGAGGTTCTTAGCCTCATGTTGGAGACGCTCACTCTCTTCATACAATATCATATCATCCCTATTCATGGGAGCTGGCAAGCGGAATGAAGAATCCAGTAGAGTTTTCAGCTGTTTATTCTGCTGCCGAAGGATTCCTTCCCTGGTGTGAGACTCTTGAACAATTCGTTGAAGTACAACAATTTGTTCTTTAAGCCTTTCAACCTCTTGGTTTTTGGCTTGTACCCGCTGGGAAAAAGCAATTATAGAAGATGAGTAGCGAGTCCCAAGACTCACCAAGTCGTAGACAGCATCGGAGTCTGACTTATTAGCCATACTAGTATTTTCTTGCTGCAGCATGGCACCTATGGCAGCTGCAGAAAGGACAGGAGGTTGAGGTGCTGAATACCTCATGGATGGATCTAGGGAAATGTTAGAAGATTGAGCCATTGAGAAAAGAACTGAAAACTTAAGGCGAGAATGTTGAAGGAATGCAGAGGAGTTATAGAGATGAGAATAAGTTTTGATGCATATTGGATTGAGTTGAAGACTGACTTTATAGAGATAACATAAAGAAGAAGACAAACTAGTTTCTCTTCAAATCTTATTTAGTCAAAAGAAATACAAGATATGCTGGACACGCTTTGTCAAAAGTTTCTTACTAAGCCAGCTAGATTAACAGTAGTTTGTCCCTATTTCTCTAGAAAACGATGAACCTCTGCTGTTATCTGCCGATGTTGACCCTGTATCTGAATCCTTTCTCGTTCCAGCTCTTCTATTCGTGGTTGCAGATCATGAGCATACCAATCTGCAAATTTCTTCAACTCTTGGTTTTCTTGCTGTAGCCTTTTATTTTCTCTATCCTTATTAGCAAGCTTCTGTTGTAACTCAGATATTTGGATGTTAAGATGATCAATCTCACTTACCCTCGCCAGTAACCTCCGAGACATGATCGTAACAGAGGCAGCATATTGACTACTGAGCTTCCATGATTCTGTAATAATCTCAGAATCAGTCCTACTAGAAGAACAGTTCGCTGCTCCTATCGTAGTATTGACGACCTCAGGAGAGAAGATTGATGGTTGATGCGTCAAGGGTTCCTGATTCAAGTCTGGAACATTAGTGGAAGAGTTTTGCCCAGCCATTATTTTGTTATGGAAAAACAAAACACAGGTCAAGAAGCGATGTTTTTTCTTTCCGATGGATGAAGATGATCCTGTTTCTTTATAGAAACTCAAAGCCTTCAATCACGGTTGTCATCAACATCAGGCGTTTGTTCAAATCACTAGCCGTATTAAATTCATAGAGTAGGCCCCGAGACTTTGCAGCACTTGTCGGGTCACGGACGGTTCTTTTTTTTTCAAACTATCTACAGTGTTTTAAGCGTGTTTTATGTTTGTACTTGCGTCGATTTCGAGGACGAAATCTTTTTTTTAGGAGGGGAGGATGTAACAGCCCGCTAGAAATTCAATGGTGGAATTTCTATAGACATTAGAAATCTCGTGAAAACCCCATAAGTTTTTACGAATCGGCTAATCGCATAAGTTCTAGTATGTCAACATAATTAGTTTTATCACTCACTATGGTGCCAGAAATGTGATTTTATTTGTTTGAGGTAGTTAGAAGTGTCAGATTACGTTATAGTTTACGCCACTAGACTCAGTTGAATATTTAGGATTTTTCAGTACTAAGTTTATTATGCACTTTTTCGGAGTGAATAGTAACCTCGATAAGCGTACTAAGTGCAGTGGTTTCAAAATCACAGTGTGAAATGTCCAAATTAGGTTAGAGAAGTTTTATTTGGACACTTGGCAAGATCTTAACCACACATAATGAATAGTATTAGATACTTGGCACAAAGAGAAACCATTAGATGGATTTGTGAAGGAAATCAATGTGTGAGATCATGCCACCTAAGCAAAACAGTTTTTTTTCATCTGATCAACCAAATTGAGTTAGATGAAGAGGGTTTCAACCCTAGTAAAACCCTAAATGGTTGGAATCCTTTTGAAACCCCAAAAACTTGGTTGAAACCGAAACCCTAAACGGTTTCCCCAAACCCTAAAGTTGGCATTCAAACCCTTTTTGATCCAATTTCTAGTATTGTGTTTAATCACTTGATTAAATCACTTTCACATGCTATTAATTTCTCAAATTCCTATTATGACATCTTTATCCAACATTTTAAACCTTAGAAATTTGATTGGGCCAAGAAAAATTGGATTTGGGCTTGATAGCATCTCAAACCCTAACCAAACCCCCTTTAAACCCCAAATTGAAGCCCACTTGGTTGAGGCCCACTAAGGCCCACTAAAGCCCACGAATTTTGGCCACCTTGGCATAGCTTCTTGGAGAAATTTCCTCCCCCACTTGGCAGACCATTCATTGCATCAAGTTGCACTCATTAATATGGAGGAACCCACCCCATCAAGTCCCATGTCTCATAGCCTTTGTAAGTTGTCTTTTGCCCCCCACTATCCTCTACATTATGTCACATGTCTACACCTCCACTCAATGATCATTAAGGTCCAAATATTCTCCCTACAGAAGTCTTGAGTCGTGCAAGACACACTTACTTCACTTTAATCATTTCTTCACCCCGTTCTTAGAGAGAAACCCAAAAGAGCTCTCTCGGGCAGATTTCTGGGTCTTTTTGCGTGGAGTTTTTCGACCCTTTGTAAGTATTTTCACACGATGACTCCTTCATAAAAGTTGTTCCTCTTTGAGTCTAGTTTCCGTAGATGTATTTTTCGTATCATTCCATGGTCATTTGGTCGGTCAAAAGTATTTTTAACCATGGAAAGGTCATTCTGGGCGTGAATCTGGAGAGTGTGTTATGTTTTGGAGTTTTTGACCAAGCTAATGGATATATCTTGGTCCGAAAATTTTATGGAGTGTTCTTAGAATGTGTTTAAGAGTTTTCATTGAGGTTTTGTTGCATGAATAAAGATTTTGATGATAGATTTTATTAGATCTAGAAACATGAAAACTGGAAGTGACAAAACAGTTTTTATTTGGATAAAGTTTGAATATTTTGAGGTTTGATCTTACTCTAAAGGCTTTGATATTTTTATATGATGATCCTAAGTCTCTTATTTTCATGTTAGGATGTTATTTTGGAGATATTTAGTATTAGTTTCAAAGATATGATTTTTCTATGCAAGAGAATTTCGGTTAGGCCTAAGATTTGATGTTTTTAGGTTAGATCCATGTTTTATTGGGTTTTAGCCATGTGATTTTAATTTTGATGGTTGGATATTCTTTAGGACACGTTTTTAAACCATGTGATACTTTATTTCAAAGATCTCACCTTCTTAAGCCATTGATCAAGAGATTTATCAAAGCTAGTTAAGAAAAAGTTTCTGTTTTTGGACTAAGTGTAAAATCAAAAACTCCAAGTGTTATTTTTGTGATTTTGGTGACTTTAGTTTGATGATTTAAAGCATGGTTTATCTGAGGATGATGTTATGAATATGTTAGAAGTAAGATTAGATTTTTTGGAATTCTTGGAGATGTTTTGATTTAAGGACAAAGCTTGTGATTCAAGTGTTTTGATCTTTTTACAAAAAAGTTTGGTGTTGATTATTAGCTTTTTCTAAATGGATGTTTCAAGTATGGTTTTAAACTTAGGATTGGAAGATGTTTGTTGTAAAATTTTGGTTTAAGCATGAGTTTTGAAGTTGGAAGGAATTGTAACAAAAATCAAGAGAAATGGCCTATGGATGTTTCGGCCATAGTGTGTTTTCCATAGTGTTGTTTTGTTTTAAATTTTTTTCTGAGTTGATATTTGAGTTTAGAACAAAATTTACATGAGGAATGTAAATTTTGGAAATTTTTGGAGTTAGGATATGAAATCCTTAAGTTATGGGTAAAATGGTCGTTTTCCCACATGTAGAGGGTAAAATGATAATTTTACTCTAAGATAACTTGTTTCCATGTTTCTAATTGTTAGTAATTAAATTTCTAACTTTTAGAATGACCTTTTACAGTTTCTCGTATATCGCACTTTATTCTCGTAGAACGTGACAATCGAGGTAAGTTAGCCTCTAACTTACTATCAGTTTATTGTGTATGTGTGATGGGTAAGAGAACTACAATTTATGTATGTATGTTATCGTATATGCCATGTCATGCTATGTCATTACATGTTTATCTGCTACGTATGATTTAATCTCTCATGAATAATTATCTGTTACATAATCTTTTCTATCATACAATGATGTATGTTATAAGTATGCCATGTTAAGTATGCCATGAAATGTTATGATTAAATCATATTGTGTCATTTACAAGTATACGCCATGTTAGAAAAGTATATGATATTAATTAATATCTCATGCATTAAGAAAGATAAGACATGTTATGTTACGTATAATACGTGGGGCCACAACAACTGTGGAGTACGTATTATATTTTATGTTACGTGAATACGTGGGGCCACAACAACTGTGGAGTACGTATTATATTTAATGTTACGTATATACGTGGGGCCACAACAACTGTGGAGTACGTATTATATTTTTATGTTACGTGTATACGTGGGGCCACAACAACTGTGGAGTACGTATTATTTTTTATGTTACGTGTATACGTGGGGCCACAACAACTGTGGAGTACGTATTATATTTTATGTTACGTGTATACGTGGGGCCACAACAACTGTGGAGTACGTATTATATTTTATGTTACGTGTATACGTGGGGCCACAACAACTGTGGAGTACGTATTATATTTTATGTTACGTGTATACGTGGGGCCACAACAACTGTGGAGTACGTATTATATTTTATGTTACGTGTATACGTGGGGCCACAACAACTGTGGAGTACGTATTATATTTTATGTTACGTGTATACGTGGGGCCACAACAACTGTGGAGTACGTATTATATTTTATGTTACGTGTATACGTGGGGCCACAACAACTGTGGAGTACGTATTATATTTTATGTTACGTGTATACATGGGGCCACAACAACTGTGGAGCATGAAGTATGGGGCCACAACAACTGTGGAGCATACACTACGTGAGACACAGCAATTGTGACACGTAGAATACGTGGGGCCACAACAACTGTGGAGTACGTATTAAGTCAAGTTTCAGATCAAGTGCATGATAAGTCAAGTTTCAGATCAAGTTCATGTTTTGTTATGTACACGTACATGTTATGTTCATGATCAAGTTATGTTCCAAGTTCATGTTCACATCATGTTAAGTTCACGTTTACAGTATGTCTCAAGTTCACGTTTATGTCATGATATGTTCAAGTTTATGTTATTTTCAAGTTCATATTTATGTTATGCATGTTTACGTTCATGCTACATTTCAAGTCCATGTTATGTTTTAAACTCAAGTTCATGTCATGTTAAGTCAAGTTCAGTTCACGTTTAAGTTCTGGTTATGTCATGTTATATGTCAAGTTATGCTATGCTTATGTACGACTTTACTTATGCATTTATGCTTTTACTGCCATGCATGCATCTTTAACCTGTGTGTGAGTTTTATGTTAACTTACTGAGATTTGTAATCAAATCTCACTGTGGTAGTCCCAACTACCATTCCCCCCGAATGGTAGATCTTGTTACAGGACCCAAAGAAGAATTGGAATCTGACCATCTGAATACGGTCATCTAGGCTACGGTGCGATGTTGATGATGGTATAGTATTTAACTTAGGTTAATGCTTGTACTTTTGGAGTTGTATCTCAAGTATTCTTTTGATCACAACCATTTTGGACTAGTGTAGTGATCACGGCTTTTTAGTATGTTTTTATGTATGAAATATGTTTCAAGTATTTGGGATATTTTTAGTTTGGTGCATAGTATTGCTAAAGAAAAAAAAAAAATATCCGCTGCGAATATTGCATAATGCTAGATGCATGTTAGGAACATTGCATCTTATATGTCATGAACGGGGGCAGGTAACCTTGTGTTGCATGTCTCGACGCTTCAAATGTCCGTTCAATCCCAAGCGGAATTTGGGGGCGTCACACTTCAAGCATCTAATGTGCTATCAATCTACAATAGATCAAAAAGAGTGAAACAAAACCATTTACTTCATTGGATACGGGGATGAAGAAACTCAAAGAAATGCAAACAAATACAGTTTGAAAACCGAAACCCTTGAAGAATAAACAATGCTCGATGGTTTCCTTCGACTTAGGGTTCAGAAAATTACTCCCCCTTCATCTCAAGATTCCTCTATAAAAATAAAACAAAAAAAATCCTTCACTCCAGCAAAAACGAAAGGAATAACTAGAAACAGGAAAAACCCCAGAATCTTTCTTTGCATTCCATGAAAACTCCCTCCTCTCCTCGTGCTTCCTCCTTTTATCTTCTCTCTTTCCATCCTTTGTTATGCATCCAACCGATTCCTCTCCAATTCCATCCGGTTCCTTCTAGAGTGTAGGATCTATAAGCACAAAGC
The DNA here is from genome assembly GCA_011037825.1 of Carya cathayensis. Lineage (NCBI taxonomy): Eukaryota > Viridiplantae > Streptophyta > Magnoliopsida > Fagales > Juglandaceae > Carya > Carya cathayensis. The sequence goes on from QGSO01000171.1 coordinate 651,959, forward strand.
GAGGGATCAGATTTCAAGTGCTGGGGGAAACCGAAATGTTCTAAGTGTTGGTGTGAAGGTGTTGTGGGTGTTTTAAGAGTATAAGGTCTGATTTGCCCCTTTATTCTTTTCCTTGACCGTAGAATGTCCCTTATACAAAAATGGTGATTAAGTGAGTATTTGTAGAGAAACTTAGGATAAAAAAAACCTTAATTTAAATCCTCACCAACTACATTATTTTCACTTAATCATACACCCCCAACTAGCTTGTTGCTAGCCTCTAGCAACAGCAGTGATTATGGGAGTAAAATATAACTCCACTACACAATGTAATCCAAAGATTCATGCCATCAGTGAGAGTCAAAGGTCTTTAGAGCCTCAGGGTTAATGCAAAACAGATATTGATTATCCACAAAGGTTTATACATCACTCAGTCATACTTCCAAGGAGAAAAGAAGCTAAAAGAACTACATCCCCCTGAGTGTGCATTGTGATAAAATTTCCGAGTTATCCACTAAAGTCCATTTATTTAAGGTTCATCAGTAGCAGCTGATAAAGAAAAATCCTTGATCTTACTCTAACTCAAAACCATTGCAATGGTGGCTTTCATGCTATTACGCTTTAAAAGGTCATTTTCTTTTTTAAGAATGTCTAGGGGGAATCAGACTTATGAATGTGTGCCTATCCACACTTCCAAAAGTTTGCCCTTACCACTAGACCACCCATTCCTAAGCCATTAGGATATGGTTCCTTAGAGTTCTTTTACAGCTGTAGTGATGAAAACCCACTCATGGTACAAAAGTGTTACTAGGACATTTCAAGTGTATGTGTGACCCAGTAGTTAGCAGATTTCTCAAAGTTCACTCCTGATTGAGACAACCCACCAATGGATAAACTTCTATTTTGAATTAACATCTCCAACTTCAAATGCCACTGTAGCTCACATTTCCAACAAGTCTTTCCTTAGGCATGAAATTTTGAACATATTAGTTTTGAAAAAAATTGATGAGTGAAAAAAAACATTATGTTTTCAAATCTTAAAAAAAAATTTGGACGTGCAGTGACTCATGATTGTGTACTAAAAATTCTGCTCCCACCCCCCAACTAAAAGTATGCATTGTCCTCAATGTGTAACAACTTGCAAGTAAGGGACAAAGATAGAAACAGAAAGAGTACCTGGCTGTGCTGTATGCAAGTAAAAAAAAGGATAATACAACTGGTAAAGAGAGAAAATCTACAAAACAACAAGATTAAATTGACATAAAACAAAATGAAAAATACTACTGAGCAATTGGGTAACTGGGGTCCTGCAACACACTTGTTGCAATCTCAAGTGAAAAATTGGTTAGGAAGGGTTTAAGCCTTTGACCATTTACTTTGAAAATGTTTCCATTTTGAGGGTTCATAATCTTAATAGCACCATGTGGCCAAATTTCCTTAACTACATAAGGTCCACTCCATTGAGATCTAAGTTTACTAGGGAACAAATGAAGTTTGGAATTATAAAGCAAAACTTGCTGATTGGGTTCAAAAGATTTTCTGAGAATGTTTTTGTTACAGTCTGCTAGAAATTCAATGGTAGAATTTCTATCGACTTTAGGAACCTCTTGAAAACTCTGTAAGTTTTCACGAATTGACTAATCGCAAAGGTTTTAGTCTGTCAATATAATCAGTGTTATCACTCATTATGGTGCCAGAAATGCGATTTTAATTGTTTAAAGTAGTTAGAAGTGTCAGACTATGTTATGGTCTGCGCCACTAGATTCAATTGAATATTTAGGATTTTATGATGCAATAACTCATTTTCATAATTTCGGAGGAAACACTTGTTCGAAACTGTGAATTTATTTTTAGGGGCACTTCGGGGTTGAGTCTTGGTAAACAATTTTCACTGTAGGTTAATATGAATATTTAGGATTTTTCAATACTAAGTTGATTACGCATTTTTTTTGGAAGTGAATATTAATCTCGATAGGCGTACTAAGTGCAGTGTTTTCAAAATCACAATATGGAATGTCCAAATTAGGTTAGAGAAGTTTTATTTGGATAGTTGGCAAGATCTTAGCCCACATAGTGAATAGTATTAGACACTTGGCACAAAGAGGAACCATTAGATGGATTTGTGAAGGAAATCAAGGTGTAAGATCATGCCATCTAAGCAAAACTTTATTTATCTGATCAACCAAATTGAGCCAGATCAAAGAGGGTTTCAACCCTAGTTAAACCCTAAATGGTTGGAATCTAATTGAAATCCCAAAAGTTTGGTTGGAATCAAAATCCTAAACGGTTTCCCCAAATCCTAAATTAGCCTTCAAACCCTTTTTGATCCAATTTCTAGTATTGTGTTAAATCACTTCCACATGCTATTAATTTCTCAAATCCTTGTCATGACATCATTATCCAACCTTTTAAACCTTGGAAATTTGATTGGGCCAAGAAAATATGGATTTGGGCTTGATAGCATCTCAAACCCTAACCAAACCTCATTTAAACCCCAAATTGAAGCCCACTTGGTTGAGGCCCACCAGGCCAACAAATTTGGCCACCTTGGCAAAGCTTCTTGAAGAAGTTTCCTCCCCCACATAGAAGACCATCCACTTCCCTTGGTTGCACCCAATAATACCTTGATGAGATGGAGAAACCCACCCCATCAACCTCCATACCTCACAGCTTTTGTAGGCAATCATTTCCCCTTACTATTCTCCACTTTGTGTCACATAGCCACCTCCAATCAATGGTCATTCAAGTCCATATCTTCCCCCTACAGAAGTATAGAGTCATGCAAGACACACTTATTTCCCTTTAATCACTTCTTCACCCTATTCTTAGAGAGAAACCCAAAAGAGCTCTCTAGGGAAGATTTATGAGTCTTTTTACGTGGCAATTTTTGACCCTTTGTAAGTATTTTCACACGATAAATCTCGCATAAAAGTTATTCCTCTTTGAGTATAGTTTCCGTATATATATTATTTGTATCATTCCATGGTCATTTGACCGGTCAAAATTATTTTTAATCATGGAAAGGTCATTCTAGGCATGAAACTGGAGAGTATGTTATGTTTTGGAATGTTTGACCAAGCTAATGCACATATCTTGGTCTGAAAATTTTATGGAGTGTTTTTAGCATGTGTTTAATAGTTTTCATTGAAGTTTTGTTGCTTGAATAAAGCTTTTGATGATAGATTTTCTTAGATTTAGAAACTTGAAAACTGGAAGTGAAAAATTAGTTTTTATTTGGAGAAAGCTTGAATATTTCGAGGTCTGATCTTACTCTAAAGGATTTGATATTTTTATATGATGATCCTAAGTCTGTTATTTTCATGTTAGGATGTTATTTTGAATATATTTAGTATTATTTTCAAAGATATGATTTTTCTATGCAAGAGGATTTCGGTTAGGCCTAAGATTTGATGTTCTTGGATTAGATCCATGTTTTATTGATTTTTAGCCATGTGATTTTAAGTTTGATGGTTGGATATTCTTTTGGACACATTTTTAAACCATGTGATGCTTTATTTCAAAGATCTCATCTTCTTAATCCATTGATCAAGAGATTTATCAAAGCTAGTTGAAGAAAAAGTTTTTGTTTTTGGACTAAGTGTAAAACCAAAAACTCCAAATGTTATTTTGTGATTTTTGTGACTTTAGTTTGATGATTGAAAGCATGGTTGATCTTATGATGATATAATGAATATGTTAGAAGTAAGATTTGATTTTTTGGAATTCTTGGAGATGTTTTGATTTAGGGTCAAAGCTTGTGATTCAAGTGTTTGGATCTTTTTACAAAAAAGTTTGGTATTGATTATTAGGTTTTTCTAAATAGATGTTTTAAGTATGGTTTTAAACTTAGGATAGGAAGATCTTTGTTGCAAAATTTTGGTTTAAGCATGAGTTTTGAAGTTGGAAGGAATTGCAACAAAAATAAAGAGAAATGGCATATGGATGTTTAGGGCATAATGTGTTTTCCCTAGTTGTGATTTGTTTTAAGTTTTTCTAAGTTGATATTTGAGTTTAGGACAAAATTTATATGAGGAATGTAGATTTTGTAAATTTTTGGAATTAAGATGTGAAATCCTTAAGTTAGGGGTAAAATGGTCATTTTTCCACATGTAGAGAGTAAAATGGTAATTTTACTCTCAGTTGTCTCTTTTACACATTTTTTATTTTTAATAATTAAATTTCTAACTTTTAGAATACCTTCTTACAGTTTCTCGTGTTTCGCACTTTATTCTCGTAGAATATGACGATCGAGGTAAGTTTACTTATAACTTAGTATCAGTTTACTGTGTATGTATGATGGGTAAGGGAATTACAATTTATATATGTATGTTATCATATATGCCATGCAATGCCACGTCATTACATATTTATCTGTTACGCATGATTTATTCTGTCATGAATATTTATCTGTTACACAATCTATTCTGTCATATATTACTATATGTTATAAGTATGCCAAGTTAAGTACATCATATCATGTAATATTTACTGTTTCAAGTATGTCATGTCAAGTATGATATATGTTACATGTTCGGTCATGTTACGAAGTGTTTCCATCTCAAGTAAGTCATGTCTTTTGAGTTACGTTTAAGTCAGTTATGTCTAGCATAATCATGATGTAATCATTATGATTGTCCAATCATCTCCACTTGTAATTCACACGAGGTACTTTTGGCAAAATCATTTTGATTGTCAGAATGATGTTCAAGTTCAGTTATGCAGATACTCTTAGGGTAATCATTCTGATTGTTAGGGTATCTTATTTAAAATACTCGTGATGGAATCATTCTGATTGTCAGAGTATTACTAGGTACTCCTGCTATAATCCTTCTGATTGCTAGGGTACGTATTTTAAGATACTCGTAATAGAATCATTCTGATTGTCAGAGTATTACTAGATAGTCCTGGTGTAATCATTATGATTGCTAGATTATGTGTTTTAAAATACTCATGATGAAATCATTCTGATTGTCTGAGTATCTTTGATGGAATATGTTGCGCGGAATCATTCTGATTGTTCGCTATTCCTGAAGAAATGATTGGCGGAATCATTTTGATTATCAGAATTCAAGTCCAAGTTTATGTCAATAAGTTAAGAATAAGTAATCATGGTGACCCCATGAGATAAGAATAAGTTTCAGATCAAGTCCACGTTAAGTCAAGTTTTAGATCAAGTTCATGTTATGTTATGTTATGCTCACGTACATGTTATGTTCATGTTCACGTTAAGTTTCAAGTTCATGTTCATATCATGTTATGTTCACATTTATGTTATGTTCAAGCCCACGTTCATGTTATGTTATGTTCATGTTCACGTTATGTTTCAAGTTCACGTTTATGTCATGTTATGTTCACGTACATGTTATTTTCAAGTTCATGTTCATGTTATGTTATGTTCACGTTCACATTATGTCTCAAGTTCACGTTTATGTCATGTTATGCTCAAGTTTATGTTAAGTTCAAGTTCATATTTATGTTATGTATGTTCACGTTCATGCTATATTTCAAGTCCATGGTATGTTTCAAGTTTACGTTCATGTTATGTAGCTAGTCCATGTTATGTTTTAAGTTCAAGTTCATGTCATGTTAAGTCAAGTTCAATTCACTTTTAAGTTCAGGTTATGTCAGTTATATATGTCAAGTTATGCTATGGTTACTTACGACTTTAATTGTGCAATCATGCTTTTACTACCATGCATGTATCATTAACCTGTGTGGGAGTTTTCTGTTAACTTATTGAGATTTGTAATCAAATCTCACATGGTAGTCCCAACTATTATTCCCCACGAATGGTACGCGATGTGTTAGGATTAGAGTAAGGAGTGGACATTAGTAGATTGGAGGAGGTTGACTAGACGTCACAAACATGACGCGGACCTTATAGCTTCCATAGTTAGTCTTTGGACAGTATTTTGGCCTCGTTAGACGAGTTACACAAGTTACAAGACGAACTTCCTCAATAGTGTATTTTGGAAATGTAAATATGGAGTCTGGTCTCCCATGCTTTTGAGATTACAGTCTTCTAAGACTCGTACTAAATCATGGATGTTTATTAAGTTAAGTATGCTTGGATTACGATTTAACTATTTGGGATATTATAAGTTTAGTGCATAGTATTGCTATCCGCTGCGAATATTGCATAATGTTAGATGCATGATAGGAATATTGCATCTTATATGTCATGAAAGGGGGTAGGTAACCTTGTGTTGCATGTCTCGACGCTTCAAATGTCCGTTTGATCCCAAGCTGAATATGGGGGCTTCACAGTTTCTATCATGCAAAGTTTTCATGTGTTCCTTAGTTAGCCTAGAATTCTCATAAGCATCTCTTCTTAATTCCTCTAGTTCAGAAAGTTGCAGCTTCCTCACAGAGCCAACCTTATACATATCAACATTAAATTTTTTTATAGCCCAGTATGCTTTGTGTTCTAGCTCAACAGGAAGATGGCATGCCCTACCATAGACTAATCTATAGGGAGACATGCCAAGAATTGTCTTATAACCAGTTCCATAAGCCCATAAAGCATCAGTTAAACCTTAATGACCAATCTTTCCTGCTAGGATTCATTGTTTTTTCAAGGATTTGTTTGATTTCCCTATTGGCCAATTAGACTTGACCATTTGTTTGTGGATGGTAAGGTGTAGACACCTTATGATGAATTCCATACTTTTTCAGAAGGGCTTCCATGGGTCTGTTACAAAAGAAAAGTGTGACCCATTGTCACTGATAACAGCTTTTGGCATACCAAACCTTGACACAATGTTATCTTTCAGAAACTTGAGAACTACCTGATGATCATTCCTTTTGCAAGGAACAACCTCTATCCACTTAGAGACATAATCTACTGAAACTAGAATGTATATATTTCCAAAATATGGAGGGAATGGCCCCATGAAATCCAAACCCCAACAGTCAAAAATTTCTAAGACTAAAACTGGCTGCAAGGGCATCATGTTCCTTCTAGAGATTCCTCCCAATTTTTGACAGTTTGTACACTTTTTACAAAATTCAAATGCATCCCTAAACATGTGTGGCCAGTACATCCCAGATTGAAGTATTTTGGAAACTGTATTTTTAGTAGAAAAATGTCCACCACAGGGTTCAGTGTGACAGGAAGTGAGGACTGAGTGTATGTCAGAGTTTGGGACACATTTACTAATTTTTTGGTCAAAACAATACTTAAATAGGTAGGAATCATCATAAAAAAATACCTGACCTCAGTCTTAAACCTCTTCAAGTCTTGGGTGGTCCACTGTGCCAGTGTCATTCCTGTCACGAAAAAATTGACAATATTAGCATACCAAGGAATAGACTCAATTGACAAAATATTTGCATGAGGGAAAGAGTTAGAAATAGGTAAAGATGATGCAACCTCTGTGAAGGAGAGCCTGGATAAATGGTCGGCCACCACATTCTCTACTCCTTTTTTGTCTTTAATTGCAATGTCAAACTCTTGGAGGAGCAGCACCCATCTGATCAGTCTTGGTTTAGTATCCTTTTTAGTCAACAGGTATTTCAAAGCTACATGGTTAGTGTAAATGACTACAGGTGACCCAAGAATGTAAGCCCTAAACTTGTCTAAGGCAAAGACTACTGCAGGCAACTCTTTCTCTGTGGTTGAATAATTTTTCTGGGCCCTACTCAAAGTCTTACTAGCAGAATAAATGACATAGGGCAGGTTATTCCTACGCTGACCAAGAGCAGCTCCTATGGCATTTTCACTAGTATCACACATTATTTCAAAATGGAGGGTCCAGTCTGGAGGTTGTATGATTGGGGCTATGGTGAGTAACTCCTTGAGTTGCTCAAATGCTGATTGCTGGTCTGTAGTACACTCCAACTCAGTGTCAAGAATTAGCAATTTACACAAGGGTTTAGAAATGGAACTAAACCCTTTTATAAATCTCCTATAGAACCCGACATGCCCCAAGAATGACCTAATGTCTCTCACTGTTTTAGGTACGGACAGTTTGGAAATTGTGTCAATTTTTGATTTATCAATCTCAATACCCTTAGAGACACTATATACCCTAGTACTATACCCTGCTGAGCCATAAAATGGCATTTTTCCCACTTGAGCAGTAAGTTCTTCTCCTCACACCTAGCCAAAACAGCTAGCAAGTTAGTTAAACATCTCTCAAAGGTGCTTCCATAAATAGAGAAATCATCCATAAATACCTCTAAGTTATTTTCAATTAAATCACTGAAAATACTAAGCATGCATCGTGGAAGGTAGCTAGGGCATTACACAGCCCAAAGGGCATCCTTCTAAATGCAAAAGTCCCAAAAGGGCAAGTAAAAGTAGTTTTCTCTTGGTCTTCAGGGGCTATTCCAATCTGATAATAGCCTGAAAAACCATCTAAGAAACAATAAAATGCATGGCCTTCAACTTTGTCTAAAACTTGGTCCAAGAAGGGTAAAGGGAAGTGGTCTTTCCTAGTGGAAGCGTTAAGCTTCCTATAGTCAATGCACATCCTCCAACCTGTGGTTACCCTTGTAGGTATTACTTCATTTTCTTCATTTTTTACCGCAATCAATCTTGATTTTTTTGGAACCACATGAATGGGGCTGACCCATCTACTGTCAGAAATGGGGTAAATAATACCCACATCCAACAACTTAAGTACTTCAGTTTTGACTACTTCCTTCATTGTGGGATTAAGCCTCCTTTGCATTTCCCTAGATGGTTTGGCATCCTTTTTCAAATAAATCTTATGGGTACAAACTAAAGGGGGATACCCTTAATGTCAGCCAAAGTCCATCCGATAGCCTTTTTGTGTTTAGTTAGGACCTCTAGTAATTTTCTCTCTTGACTATCAGTTAAGTGAGAAGAGATTACCATTGGAAAAGTTTGGTGAGGTCCCAGAAATGCATATTTCAGCTGGGCTGGTAAAGGTTTGAGGTCCAAGGATGGGGTCTGCTCTCCAAAAGGTTTAAGTGGTTCTGCCATTGGGTGAAGCTGTTCAAACTTCAGTTGGGTTTCGTGCACTTGATGCAGAAAATAATTTGTTAGTCCCATCATTTGATCCATTGATATCTTCTAAATCAATTAGTGAATCACAGGGTTGATAGGATAAAGGGCAGATTTCTAAAATAATGTTGTCCAACATATTCACTTCTTCCACTTCTTGAGGCTGCCTGCATAGATTAAAAATATTCAGTTCCAATGTCATATTTCCAAAACTTAGTTTAAGCACACCACTTATAAAATTTATTAGAGCATTAGAAGTGGCCAGAAATGGTCTTCCCAAAATTACTAGTGCTTGGAACAGGGAGTTTGTTGAAAGTTTCATGTCAAGAACAACAAAGTTTACTGGGTAATAAAACTTATCAACCTGAACTAGAACATCCTCTACTACCCCTCTAGGTATTTTTATTGACCTATCAGCTAGTTGTAGGGTAATGGAAGTAGACTTTAACTCCCTTAATGTAACAGCCCGCTAAAATTATCAGTTTTGGATTATTTCCCGACAGCAGTCACCATCTCTCTCGTCTTTACCCTCATCTGGAATCACGCGTATAGATTATCTTTTCCGTAAATCACGTAATTTGTTCTTCACCGACAGCTGTAAAATCATGAACAGTTTTATCCTAAGCGTTGTACCTCGATGGCGTTTTTCCGGATCTTATCCATCGAATTTCAAAGTATTAGATAAGCTTGTTTTTAAACAAGACAATTAAATAAGATTCCAAGTTTATGTTAAGTCAAGTTTCAGATCAAGTTCATGTTATGTTATGCTCACGTACATGTTATGTTCATGTTCATGTTATGTTCCAAGTTCATGTTCACATCATGTTATGTTCACGTTTATGATACGTTCAAGCTCACGTTCATGTTATGTTATGTTCATGTCCATGTTATGTTTCACGTTCATGTTATGTTGATTGTTCATGTTATGTTTTAAGCTTAAGTTCATGCCATGTTAAGTCAAGTTCAGTTCACGCTTAAGTTCTGGTTAAGTCATGCTATATGTCAAGTTATACTATGTTTATGTATGACTATAATTATGCATTTATGCTTTTACTGCCATGCATGCATTTTTAACCTGTGTATAAGTTTTATGTTAACTTACTGAGATTTGTAATCAAATCTCACTGTGGTAGTCCCAACTACCATTCCCCCCGAATGGTAGATCTTGTTACAGGACCCAAGGAGAATTGGAATCTGACCAACTGATATGGATTGAGAAAGGAATTGTTTGTTTGGTTATTATTGATAATTTTAATGAACTTGTTTTAGTGCAAAGGCTTTCTGAAGTCAAATTATCTCTTCTGGGTATAGTGAAACCTCACGTTGCCGTGGTGTTGCAAGTGCTCATAATATGACAATTGAGTTCAGAAGTGAAAATCTTAAGGACTTGAGTGTTCCTCTTCCAGCTGTTGTGCAGTTCCTCGTGTTTCGCACTCTATTCTCATAGAACGCGACGATCGAAGTAAGTTAGCCTCTAACTTACTATCAGTTTATTGTGTATGTGTGATGGGTAAGAGAACTACAATTTATGTATGTATGTTATCGTATATGCCATGTCATGCTATGTCATTACATGTTTATCTGTTACGTATGATTTAATCTCTCATGAATAATTATCTGTTAAATAATCTTTTCTGTCATACAATGATGTATGTTATAAGTATGCCATGTTAAGTATGCCATATGATACATGTATGCGTATGCCATGTTAAGTATGCCATATGATACATGTATGCCATGAAATGTTTATGATTAAATCATATTGTGCCATTTACAAGTATACGCCATGTTAGAAAAGTATATGATATTAATAATATCTCATGCATTAAGAAAGATAAGACATGTTATGTTACTTATAATGCGTGGGGCCACAACAACTGTGGAGTACGTATTATATTTATGTTACTTATAATGCGTGGGGCCACAACAACTGTGGAGTACGTATTATATTTATGTTACGTATAATGCGTGGGGCCACAACAACTGTGGAGTACGTATTATATTTATGTTACTTATAATGCGTGGGGCCACAACAACTGTGGAGTACGTATTATATTTTATGTTACTTATAATGCGTGGGGCCACAACAACTGTGGAGTACGTATTATATTTTATGTTACTTATAATGCGTGGGGCCACAACAACTGTGGAGTACGTATTATATTTATGTTACTTATAATGCGTGGGACCACAACAACTGTGGAGTACGTATTATATTTTATGTTACTTATAATGCGTGGGGCCACAACAACTGTGGAGTACGTATTATATTTTATGTTACATGAAGTATGGGGCCACAACAACTGTGGAGCATACACTACATGAGACACAGCAATTGTGACATGTAGAATACGTGGGGCCACAACAACTGTGGAGTACGTATTATGTTTTATGTTACTTGAATACGTGGGGCCACAACAACTGTGGAGTACGTATTATGTTTTATGTTACTTGAATACGTGGGCCACAACAACTGTGGAGTACGTATTAATGCACGTTATTAATCAAGACAATTGAATAATATTCCAAGTTTATGTTAAGTCCAGTTTCAGATCAAATACATGATAAGTCAAGTTTTAGATCAAGTCCATGTTATGTTATGCTCACGTACATGTTATGTTCATGTCATGTTATGTTCAAGTTTATGTTATTTTCAAGTTCTTATTTATGTTATGCATGTTTACGTTCATGCTATATTTCAAGTCCATGTTATGTTTCACGTTCATGTTATGTTGTTTGTTCAGGTTATGTTTTAAGCTTAAGTTTATGCCATGTTAAGTCAAGTTCAGTTCACGTTTAAGTTCTGGTTAAGTCATGCTATATGTCAAGTTATGCTATGCTTATGTATGACTATACTTATGCATTTATGCTTTTACTGCCATGCATGCATTTTTAACCTGTGTGTGAGTTTTATGTTAACTTACTGAGATTTGTAATCAAATCTCACTGTGGTAGTCCCAACTACCATTCCCCCCGAATGGTAGATCTTGTTACAGGACCCAAAGGAGAATTGGAATCTGACCAACTGAATACGGTCATCTAGGCTACGGTGCGATGTTGATGATGGTATAGTATTTAACTTAGGTTAATACTTGTACTTTTGGAGTTGTATCTCAAGTATTCTTTTGATCACAACCATTTTAGACTAGTGTGGTGATCACGGCTATTTAGTATGCCTTTATGTATGAAATATGTTTCAAGTATTTG